>NHTK01006109.1:0-77669 GCA_002938355.1 Panaeolus cyanescens
GTGACCTGAACCGAGGTGGCCTATCGTTCAGCAATTAGCTGTAAAGCTTGAATATCTCTCGCTACAACGTGCGAATACACTTATCATTGACATGCTTGAAATATGCACGGCTAAAAGTCATCTGCCATTTTAGGCTAGTAGCGACATGCAGGATGCATGTGCTATTTGTAATTTCAATCTCTTATCCCTCCGTTCATGAAACAGATCAACTATCAAACACATTGCGTAGTTTACTTTCGCAGTACAGGCTTATATCTGTTGAAGTTTAACTTGTGCTATAACGCTTATCGACGCTGTGTTTCGCGGAATGCACCGATATCTGACTGTTCAAAATGACGTGGTGATCAACTCAGGGAGCCGGGTGAAAGCAGACTCGGATATACATACCGCCAGTACACAAATCAAAAGAGATATGGCGTGTTGTATTTTGTTCGTTTGCTATGCATCGTGAACGATCCAGCGCTTCTACGCCCGAAGTATATTTTGACGCTCGAAGAAATCTTGGCCTTTCAGGGCACCGCCGCCCTCCGAACTCACCGTCACCTCTTGCCAAGCTGTCAGCTTTCAAGCAAACATACCTAAGTACGATCACTCCCGTCAGAACGACACACCCAATTTTATTGCGCAGTCAAGGTGAATCGTGGGGTACGCTTCAAAGCGTGGCTTGGGAACTTTTGCAGATTTTCTTTATACATTACGCATTGCACATGAGGTACATTCGCGTAATTATCTAAATACCTTCATAAATGACTCCAACACCCCGAAAAAAAACCGCGGGCGAGGGAAATGCACGATACATAAGTAGCTAATCACCAACTACTCCAGCTTCTCTGCCTTGACGGCCTTTCCAATCAGATTTTTAATCCGGAACGTCATATCGACAGCCATTAACAATGGAATGACAAAGAAGGCAAAGTAACTCCCGAATAAAAGCTGGCGTTGGAAGGTATCAAGTGAGGGGGCGTTGCTGGCAAGGAGAGCGGGTGTCGTCGTAGGAGTTGTTAGGAGAACAGCAAGGCATGCAAAAGTGGTTGTAGCTGAGGAAGCGCCATATGCAAGGAGGAGAGGATAGACGTATTTGCAGCCTAGCCATACAGGATCAGGAGGTGCACGCAGTGTGAACGGGACAAACTCACCCTTTCGAAGTTGACGCATTCCAATGATGAATACAGGGACTTGGAAGAAGCTAAGGAAATGCATAAGCATAAACGTTTGAGCCGACTGGCAAGAAGCACGGTACGCACGCTTCTAGGTAAAGAAACATTTTGAACCACAGCATGTGCTGGGACATGTCTTGACCAAAGTATCCGAATACACTTCCAATAAGCGGATCACGCGTCATTGAGATGTACATTTTGTTAGCTTCGACAAGGATTGTTGGTACGAAGCGCTCGGGGTATATAGCTTGACAGTCAAGCAATAGAGACGCGCAAAGGTGCGACTGCAAATAGCATGAGTTTCATATATACAGCTGTATATTAAATGAGGACATACTGCAAAGAATGCATAATAAACAAAGTCTAGAGGGCGCTGAGCTAGTGGAAGCACTGTTTTTGAATTTGCCATTGCTGAATTGAAAGTCGCGTCAGGTACGTGTTTCGCGTTTTAAACGTGAATAGTTCGTGATTATACTGAAATAAAATGCTTGTTAGCTAGAACCTGAGCGCTTTTTGAAGGAAATGCTCTGACAAGTTTATGGTTCGAGTTCAAATACTTTCAAGAAACGCCAATGTTCCTGTCGCTGATGCCCATTGCCGGTGATGGTAGCGGTGGCTGTGCTCTGAAAGCAGCACGTGGCAGAAGTGTAGATAAGATAAGATGAAGATCAAATCTCTGACATCAAGCGGGGTTAATAAACCAAACTTTTTACAATTCCCTCTACAACCATGCCTTCTTACCCTCATACTCAAATATTTATCGGTCCAAAATGCACTATCGACATTTCAGGGCCGCATATTCAGCTCCTTGACTCTGCGTGAGTTCTCCACTCACCTGAGTTATTTGCCCGAAATTGACAAACAACACCTGTCCCTGTCGCCTTGAATCAGAACAGGTGCCGTGCAGTTTTCAACAACTTCGCTAGGAGATGAAGAGAAGGATGCACTTGTTAAATCCGGGCCTATTAGATGTGCGGCCGTAGATAAGGCGTTTTCTAGGCTGATTACCTGTGGAGAGGATAAGATGCTGAAAGTTTGGGACATCAACATTGAGAAGGACGTGAGCGCGATCAAGCTTTTTAATCAGAGGTAAAGACCTCCTTCCGCCGCTCGAAATCACTTGACTCTTGTCAACGATTAGGGAGTTGCCCAAAAAGCCAACAGAAATCGCATTCACGAAAGATGGACAGACAATCCTCGTCTCTGACAAGTTCGGTGATGTGTTTAGGTACGTCTATTTGCAAATAGACATTCCCAATGTTCATTTCTCATCTTGAAACCAGCTACCCATTACACTTTGTCCCGCCGACAGCCGCACAAAAAGCTAAGCGCGAACGCGACTCGATAATCTCGCACGAGAACCCCTCAGATGGAACCCTTATCCTTGGGCATGCGTCGCCTCTTAACGCCTTCGTTCTCAGCCAAGACGAAAAGTTTATTATAACTGCTGATCGCGACGAGCATATTAGGGTGAGTTGGTTCCCCCGAGGCTATGTAATCGAGATGTACTGCCTCGGCCACCTAAAGTAGGTTTGTCTCATGCTCCTTCTAGGATAACCCAAATGAATCTTTCATTTCATTATAGATTTGTATCCGCTGTTCATATACCAGCTTCACACCCGGAGTTGCTTATTTCGGGTGGTGGAGATCCCGTACTCAAAATCTGGGACTGGATGAACGGGAAATTGAAACACGAAGTCGAAGTCTGGAGTGCCGTGGAACCTTTCATCGTCGAATACCCGGCGGAGAAGAGGAAACGCGCTGTAGGAGATGACGTCGATGCACAACGGGGGAAAGAAGGCAAAAGGGGGAAGGATGAGAAGATGAAAGATAAGGAAAGGCAGGGCACTGGGGACGAGGTCGAACCACTTTCACCTGAAGGTACAACCACCACAGCAGTGGACCAAAAACCTGAAAAGGTATTGGTGATTCATAACATTGAAAGTTCTCGTCAAGGGGATCAGAATTATGTTCTGTTTAATGCTGTAGGGTTTGTACAGCTGTCCTTTTCCCGTTTAAACCAGAATTTGACTCTTTTTCTAGATCAACCGCCCTGTTCATGTTCCCATACAAGGACGATGCATCAACGGATGATATCAATACATTGGATTTTGGACGACCTGTTCTGGACTTTAGCGTTTTAGAAGATGGTGACATCATGGTTATTCTTGATGGAGAATGGAAAGCGGAGTCTTCAGGTCCTATAGCACATGTAGCAATGGTAAAAATCTCGTCGGGAGAGGTAAGAAATTTCCTCCGTTAATTGGAGCTGCGCTGATTCAAATAAACGCAGCTTGTGGAAGATAAGGTTGCAAGACAATCTCTATTGGATGCTTTGAATTCCACCTGTCTGTTACCAGGTATGTTGAAGAATGTGTATGTGTCTGGATGGGCATTTGCTGATGTGGAGCATGACGAAATTAGCCACGGAAGAAGAGCTGAAGAAGTTGGATCTGTATCACGACTTGACAGCAATGCCGAAGCATTCGAGTGATCCAGAGGCAGCCGCGGTGGACGGAGATGGAGTTGTACCGGTTGGGGCACCTGAACTGTCCTCGTCGACTGTTGCAAGGAGAAAAGCTAAAGGACGGGAAGGTTCAGAGGTTCAGGAAGGGCCGAGCAAGAAAGAGCTGGGAAAGCTGAAAGCACGGCAGGCTGTGAAGCAAGCTAGACAACAGACAGGTGGTGAGGAAGAAGCGCCCAAGATGAAGAGGGTTAAATCTGAGCGCTCGTCGACGGACCAAGATGTTATAATGGCAGGAGGTGACCAATGAAGATGGGTTGTTTTAGAATGATAAATTTGAAAATGAAATTAAAGATGTTGTATGAGTGATAAATTACAATAACATTCAATGCAAGAAAGAGAACAAGTTGAATTAATAAAATAAAATAAAAATAAGAAAAAAAAAGAATATTATTATTAATGTGACATATGGTAACGCTGAACGGATGTTGTTGTGCGTGTGATTGAGATTGTACTGTCGCCTACTTTATACTAACGAGCTCGACGTTGGTGGCGATGGATAGACCGAATGGGCCACGACAACCACCACCAGATAAACGACACGCTGCATACGAGTCAATCTTTGGTCGACCTGGAGTAAACCATCATATTCCACCTGGAAATTATGGAAATTATATGAATAATAATGTTTCCAACTATCAGACAGACTTGAACAGACGCAGTACTCAAGGACCTTTACGACAAACATTTTATCCAAACCAATATTCTCAAGTTCCTTATCCTCCTCAATTTACTTCTTATCATCAACAGCCAACTTCAAATCCTTCCCTCTCAAGAGCAAGATCAATAAATCCTAATCCTCATCCTCAATATCTTACTCCAGCACAACCATATCAACCTCAATTTTATTCAAATAGTCCTGCTTCTACAAGTTCTCATTCAGTTTGGAGTGGTTCTCCAGGTGCTCCTCTTCCAATCGCCTCGAGTCATCCAACAAATTCCAGTATTGGTAGCCATTCGCCTGCAGGTTCCCAGCACTTTAATCCTGGTTCAGACATCTATAGTCCACCCAGATTGGGCGTCAGTCTTGAACACGACGATGGCAGATTAGGTATCGATTTTACATCCACAGATGCTGCCAGTTCCTCCGATCTTGTAAATGACGACAGTGAGCTCCCTTGGGCACGTTCAGAGCCTACAAGTATGTTCCACTTCATACTCTATACACTCCCCCTTTTGCTCATTTCACTCTTTACTAGTTCACACCAGACAAAGTAATACCTCGAGACATTCTCGTGAACCTTCCTTACATGAATCTTCATCTCCAGTATGTAACCTTTAATCCCCCCCTGTTTCTCGCCTTTTTAAAACTTCCTATTTTTTTTCTTTCTTCTCTAGAATCCACCCCTCCATGTAGACACAGTTATGCCACATTCAGCCCGCTCTTCGCTACTTACAGCTTCACCATCTCCTACATCCAATTTCGATCATTCTTCAGCCTCTACAACCCTTCTCGACCACAACTACATGCCCCGTAGATCCTCAGACTCATCTCGTACCGCCCCAAAGTTTCCAACTCACCGCAAGGATCGCTCAATTCAAGATCGTTCCATGTCTATGCCTACCGCTCCAAATCCCGCTCGCTCCATACTCGACCAGCAAAAGCGAGTTTCCAAACCTAGCTTTGGGAGTTCCGTTTCGACCCTGCCAGTGGAAGGTCGTGTCTCCCCGGCACACACCCCTTCGAACCGTGCACCTGTCATACGAAAACCTCAACACATATACCCTGCTCTTCTTTCCCGCGTCGCACAAGCCTTCCGTGAACGAATACCTATTTGTGACCGTGTCAAGGATGGTCTAACCTACAAGGATGCCTTTGACGGTCGCGAAGCTGTCGATAAGATCGCCTACATAATCAAGACGACGGATAGGAATTTGGCATTACTACTTGGAAGGGCGTTGGATGCACAAAAGTTCTTTCATGATGTGACTTATGACCATAGGCTGCGAGATAGTGCAAACGAACTGTATCAGTTCCGCACGAAATTGCCTAGTCCGTTTGTAAGTGGGGAACTCCAGCAACAGCACCCCTCGCCTGATGGCATTGTCACTGGTGCGGCGAACGCCCTGTTTCAGTCCGAGGTACGCGTGTTTCATGCAGTTAACCAATATCTCTGCTTGCCAATTGACACACCTTGTGTTTTATTTTCCTCAGGGCGAAAATGGCTCCGCATCTCCTACACCAACATCACCTCAGAGACGTTCTCGCGCGGACTCACTTTCATCGGATGATGCGCCGTTACCTTCAGGAGTTTTCACGCTTCTGACAGACTGCTATTCACCGACATGTTCGCGAGATCAATTATGCTACAGTATAGCATGCCCCCGGCGGTTGGAACAGCAGGCACGACTGAACATGAAGCCACAGCCAGGCTTGTCGAAGCAGATAAGTAAGGAAAGTCTCAGCGATCTTCCGGTGAGTTGTATTTCTATTCACCTATCACAAAACGCGTCTTGCTCATGGTGCATTATTAACACGACTGTGTATAAATTTTCTGGTCTAACAGGATGATGGCACGCTGTGGATTCACTCTGTTCCGCAAGAGATCGTGAATAGTGTTTCCGACACCGAAAAGAAGCGTCAGGAAGCTATTAATGAGGTTATCTATACCGAACGGGACTTCGTGCGAGATATGGAATATTTACGCGACGTGCGTTGCTTTTTTTTCGTCCAGGTCATTATTAGACTGATCGATGGATAGGTGTGGATAAACCGGCTTCAAGAGGAGGACATTATACCCGTTCAAAGACGGACCGACTTCTTGGCACAGGTGTTTTGGAACGTGCACGACATCATTGCAGTGAACACGCGGTTGCGCGATGCATTGACACGAAGACAAAAGTCATATGCCGTTGTGGACAAAATAGGAGACGTCTTGCTGGAGGCCGTGCCACATTTCGGTCCTTTTGTCTCATACGGAGCGCACCAGCTATATGGCAAATATGAGTTTGAAAAGGAGAAAAACACCAATCCGGCATTTGCTCAGTTCGTCGAGGTGCGTCATTTTGGCCCATTTGAATGGTTGCGGTCATCTAACTCCGTGGCTCGATTTTGTCACACTAGGCTACGGAGCGATTGCCTGAATCACGGAAACTCGAACTAAATGCATACTTGACGAAACCTACTACGCGACTGGCGCGTTATCCTCTTCTTTTAGAAGCCGTCCTCAAGCATACACCTAGTGATAGTCCCGACAAGCAAACTCTCCCGCAAGTTATCACCCTAGTGCGCGAGTTCCTCGCCAAGGTCAACGCGGAATCAGGCAAGACCGAGAATCGCTTCAATCTCCTTCAGTTAGAACAGCAGTTAGTGTTCAAACCTGGCGAAGAGGTGGTATGTGGTATTCTGTTCTTATGTCGTGTCTGAGGCCCAATGTTCTGCAGAATCTACGGTTAAGCGATGAAGGCCGTGAAATGGTTTACAAGGGTGCACTTAACAAGAGAGACGGGGAGATTTATGTGTACCTTTTCGACCACGCCCTCCTGTTCACCAAACTATCCAAGACGAAGCAGCATGAGCATTATAAAGTTTACCGACGGGTGCGGCTTCTTCGGTTTTCCGATTTATTTATGCCTCTCAACGTGTTCTATTAATAGCCCATTCCCCTTGAACTCCTTCATGTCGCTTCATCCTCTCCTGATGATTCTGTCAGTTCTTCAGGAACCATGCGCTCACAACAACGCCAGAAGCAGGCACTGGTGCGGCGTTCGTCATTCGAACGCAGCACGCGAGGTGTACCCCATGTTGTCTCTGCTGTAACTCTGAAAGGTGACAAAGGGCAACCGGTTATCATTTTCACGCATCTAGGGCGGAAGTATCAGGTCCTTCAATTGTATGCCAGCACTCCGCTTGTGCACAAGAAGTGGCTAGAGATGATCTACAAACAACAGCAGATCATGCGTGAGCGCACCATGATCTTTGATACTGTTACGCTCAGTGAAGGATTTTTCCATGGACCTAACAAGGTCAACTGTGCGGCTCCATATAGCGGTGGTCGAAGAGTTGTTTATGGAACGGATGACGGCGTTTATCTTTCGGACATGCTCGAATCAGGCCAGGAGCCCGTGAAGGTTTTGGCCCTCTTGGATGTCATGCAAGTCGATGTGTTAGAGGAATATCAACTCTTGATTGTGCTTTCCGGTTCGTGGCTTTAACACTTGTTATTATTTGGCGGTGATACTCATCTGGCAATAGAACGACAAGTCATTACCTTCCCCTTAGACGCACTAGATCCATTAGACCCCATGGCTGGTCTCAAGCGAGCCAAGAGGATCTCATCACACACATCTTTCTTCAAGGCTGGATTCTGCCTTGGAAGGGTTCTCGTTTGCATTGTCAAATCGAGTCAGCTATCAAGCACCTTCAAGACGCTTGAGCCCATCGACCAGAATATCCGAGGAAGAGCAAAACCGACTTTCAAGAAACTTCTTAATGGAGGCAATGATACCCTAAAGCTGTTCAAGGAATTTTATATTCCCGTGGAATCCACTTCTATACATTATCTGAAGACCAAACTATGCGTGGGATGCTCGCGCGGTTTCGAAATCGTCAATTTGGAGAGTCTTGATACGCAAGGACTTTTGGATCCCCAAGACGAGTCGTTGGAGTTTGTCAGGAAGCGCGACAACCTTCGTCCTATGGCTATTTATCGTATTGGCAACGACTTCTTGCTTTGTTATGATGGTATGTCTAGTCCGTCATATTTCACATGCCTTTTAGTTGCTAACGCGATATGTAGAATTCGCGTTTTATGTCAACCGAAATGGAAGGCGGTCGAGAAAGGACTTCATGATATTCTGGGAGGGTTCACCGACAGGTTTTGGTACGCAGCAATGTCATCCGCATTGGAGTTGCTGGACTGACTTTTTCTCCAGCTCTATATGAACCTTTTGTCATTGCGGTGGAACCTACCTTTGTTGAAATTCGACACATCGATACCGGGTTGATGTCTCAAGTTATTCAGGGATCCAACCTGCGGTTATTATTTGCTGACACTCCCCCATCTGTCACCATTCAATCATCTGTGTCTCCTCAGAATCCCTATCATGCCGCTGGGTAAGTCTAGATTAATGACAATGGAACTGTTTTTTGACGTTTTACCTGTTATTAGCCCCGGCTATGGCAATCCTTATTCTCCCCATGGTAATCCTTACAACAATCCCGGCCATCCTTTCCCATCCCATCCCACATACCCAGACCAATACCCTCGCCATCCTCAAGGCGTTGGTCGCCAGGAAATCCTCATTGTTTCAGATGATCGCGTGTTGTCATTACAGCCTCATTCCAACATTCAAAATCACAGCCAAAGGTACATGTCGGATAATATTTCTATGGCATCTTCGGCACGGTGATGCAGCACTCTACTCTACTCGCCCCCCTTTGTTGTGTACAGGATGCTTTTCGTAGCCCACAGGCACACTTTGACTCTGAATGCGGCCCTTTCTTTACATTCTTTGTAATTTTTCACCATTTTTTTCTTTCTTTCGACGGCTGGCATTTGATATCCCGTCGTATTGTTGTTTTAACACTTTTTTTTCAAGCAGTAGTACATCATCCATTTTTTTCGCTTTATTCTTTTTTCACCTCATACTTGTTGTTTAAATAAATCATCTGCAAATCTCTCGTGCACGAAAGCTGGATTTCATGACGATCTCTGTTTCCCTGTTTCGGAAAAAGTTACCTGAAATGGTACTCGGAGGTTTGCAAGAGTTTGAGCCAAGCTACTTAGCTCAAGTTTATTTGACCAGGGAAGTTTACAACTCACATCTCAACTTTCAACTACAGTGTGCCTACAGTCCACAGATTGCCACGAGCAAACATGTCATTATTTCTCCCAGGACTGATATTGCCGGTAATCTTTGCGTCGTAATTCCTTTGCAGGAGCACTCTGGAACACTGTTGTTTGCACATGAGATATTATTAGCATCATTCCTTCCAGCGCTTCCACGACACTCTTTTGTTTTCCCAGCTCGCTCAGACCGCTCTTTGTCGAAATGGCATCAGTGTTTTCTCTCTTTGCGCGCCTATACAAGGTCAGATCGTTCTACGTTTGGAAGGATACCCAAAGCTGAGATAAAGATACATACCAGATTCTTAACCCACCCGCGGTTCCAAAGATCCAACAGACCGGGGACTCAAAGCCTCTCAAATTTGGTATTTTGGGTGCAGCGCGGATAGCTCCTCCTGTGATTGTATGGACTGCAAAGTCGCATCCTGAAGTGGAGGTATATGCGATAGCAGCTAGGGATCTGGGAAAGGCGCAGGCATTCGCGAAGAAACATGGAATCCCAAAGGCATATGAGGGTTATCAAGGTACGTGGAGGGGTTTCTTGAATGGCTCTCCGTCTTGAGGGATTTGCTGACTTGTCTCGTTAAGCGTTGCTCGACGACCCCGAGGTCGATGTTGTTTATAATCCTGTACGTTCCGCAATGCCGCTTTCGAATGACCTTCTAATCGTCCATCCAGTTGCCAAATGCGCTCCATTACGAGTGGACAATGAAAGCTCTGATGGCGGGCAAGCATGTATTGAATGAGAAACCTTCTGCAGACACAGCAGAGGAGACAAGGCAGATGTTCGAATTGGCAGAGCAAAAAGGGCTTGTATTGTTGGATGCCTACCACTATAGGTCTGTATTTTGCTGTTTGTCCAACGCCAAAACTGAAGGGAGGAAAACTAGATTTCACCCTGCCCTGCAGCGAGCCAAGGAGATAATCTTGAGCAAGGAACTGGGGAAAATAAAGAACGTTGATATCAAGATGGAAATCCCTGCAGGGATTATGAAATCCAACGATATTCGATTCGATTATGAACTTGGCGGGGGTGCCATGATGGACATGGGGTGTGAGTATTGTATAAATTGCAGAACAAAAGTAATATGGAAGGATCTAATCCAACGCGTGTTTGCAGGTTACGCAATGAATTGCATTCGATACATGAGTTCGTCGGATCCTACGCAAGTTCTTTCTGCGAAAGCCGAATTGTATGGTCAATCACCCTCGTCGGCCGGTACGACTTTGGAAGGAAAAGTAGACCGAAAGATGGTTGCTTCGCTTGCGCTTCCTGGAGATGCGACTGGGACGTTGTCCTGTGACCTAGGGGTGCCTGCCACACTCGGATTTTTACCTAAGTTTCCTGAGGTTAGGATGACTGTCGATTGTGAACGAGGGACGATCGAAATGTTCAACTTTGTGTTGCCTACGATTTACCATTCGATCACGGTAAAGGTCCGAGGTAGTGCCACGCGTGTTGAGAAGATGTATACAAGACATGGTCAGAAAGGAGAGGATTGGTGGACTACGTATAGATATCAATTGGAAGCGTTGGTGGACCAGATTAAAGGAAGAGAACCTCAAACATGGTTGACCAAGGAGGACTCTGTGGCGAACATGAAATGGATTGAAAAAGTCTACGAAAAGGTATGAATTATTATATTTTATATTTATAAAAACTAATAAACGAATTAATAGAGTGGACTTGGAATTCGACCAACATCGAAATGGCGGGGGTAATAACGTGGGAAATAAGATAAGATAATTCAGGGTGACATCACTATAAGAAGGGATTAGTTTAGTTTGTTACTCATTCTCATCCATGTCTATCCCCCAACCTCCTCGAAAAGTATCTGCTCGTCGTGGTTCAACGACTGCTCCTGATCCTTTTGGTCTTCATTCAGATATAAATTTAAATCCAAATAGATCTACTTCTAGCACACTTACAATCGTAAGGGTTACCCCACAACTTACCCCACAGCCAATACATCTCCATGATCCACCCGCAGGTCATTCTCAACGACGAGTACACAGATTTCTAGGTCAAACTCATGCTCAACCTTCTACAACTGATAATACCACAAATCGCGTAAGCTTTGCCTTTTCTTCCTTTGGAAACTCTGCAGGAGGCCCAAGACCGTCTTCCCCGAGTGGTGGGAGAGAGAGCCCATCATCATCTCCGCGTCTAAGACCCTCATCACCCCATTTTGGTCCGACTTCGGCTTTTGCTGGAAAACCCCGTTTGACACCAGATCAACTCGTAGATGTCGCCAGACAGGCCACGTCTCAGCGACCTCAGTTGCCCTCCGCAACTGGGACAAGCCCTGGTCCTCTATCTCCAGGCATGACATCTCCTGGCCATCCATCTGGAACCGTTGCACCAGCGACATTTACCCCACTTCCAGACGACATCTATCTGCCGTTCATCGATCGTGCTGCAGAAGTCGCTTCTTTAATCTCATCTCCTCCTGATGCCAAGCTGTTTACGCTGCTCGCGCAGACCTTTGGAAAGAAGGACAAGGTCGCTGACGCGCCATCATCACCTCCACCAGCTTCAGACGCGTCTAATCAGCTAGATGGATCCATCGAATTACCCCGCGACCCCACTCAATGGACATATGACCAACTCATTCAACACCTTACCGAGATCGATAGGGATATTGCTCCTGATTACATCTGGGCAATCGCAGCCAGGAAGTGCATTCTGTCTCATTCCGAGCTTCTGTGGGAAAGGATCAAGGGCGCTTTGGGTGTTCCTCCAGAGTTGGACGTTGACTACGACTTCCTAGTCGACGATGACACGAGCAGCGTCCATACAAGCGATATTTCAGATGACGAGGGTCGTGGTGCTCGAGGTCATTGGTCCGATTGGGACGCCGTCCTGGATTCTCCTATTTACACCCGAGCTAACAAACGCCTAAGCATGGAATCACCTTCTCCTAGCCTCTACTTTTCTGCAAAGAGAGACGAACAAGAGGCCGCTTTCCGGGCGCAAGTCGATGAAAGACTTAGTAGTTTATCGGATGGAACCAATCCGACTGTCACCGAGGATACCCACATTCGTGTCAAACAACCTAGCGGCGAGGATACTGCTGTCGCACCAACCCCGCACGCTCATGGCACCCATAGTCCCACCGGACACTTCAGCCCCTCTCTGTATGGACAGTGCGAAAGCCCAATGGACGCATTTTCCGATCCAAACCACGTTTCTATTGAACCTCTTCTATTTTCCACATCCCCGCCACCTCCCTCTAATCCCCCTCCTTTAGCATCAACTGCTCTTGGTGCTCTCGATTCTGCGGGCTTAGGGGATATTGCAGAAGGCGCCGAGGAAGAGGAAGAAGAAGAAAATGTCTCGAATGCCGATCTAGAATCGACAATTGCTGGAGCAGATACAGTCACCGACGGCGGGGATGATCTCGACGAAGATGACCAACATTTAATCGCACCCTCTCAGATTCAAGGACTCAAAATTTCGACATCGCCTATCCCCGCGCCATTTGGCAGTACACCACCCATTCTGTCACCTGTTCACTCTCCCCTATATCATCCAGGCCAAGGTCAAGGTTCTGCTTCTCTGTCCAGTTCATTTTCAAACATTGCTGCACTTTCGAATTCTCAACCAATACCATTCTCAGGCCCGCCTTCTCGAACACACTCAAGGGCTTCGTCGTTCTCATCTATCGGTCCTTTCCAAAGATCAGAGTCGCTCACTAATTTGGCTAGCTCGTGGAGTGCACTCGCAGCTGCCCATGCGGCTGCACAAAGTGGAAGTGGATCGCAATACGCAGCTTCTGTTATTGGGAGCGACGCAGGGGACAGTACTGGCTATATGAGTGACGGCGACACCAGAATGTCTGGCGTTCCGCTTTTCCCCAGTAATTTTGCTCGACTGGCCGGCGTGCCTACTTTACGTGCCAAGTGAGTTTATCTTAGGTGAAGCTTCGTTTCTGTAAGCTAACAATTCGTAATTCTGCTTCAGTCACCCGGCTACAAAACCACCTTCAGCACTTCCTCAGGCGCGTTATATTAGCAACGTCACTTATGGTGGTCCTTCGCTTGCCAACCGTCCAGGCAAAGTAAGGGCATACTCGCATGGTGCTTCATCACGACCTGGCTTTAATTTGGGGCTACCGGGAAACCGACAAAGCTGGGGAAATTCGTCTGCCAGCAATCTTAACATTACTACAGAAACGAAACAGTAAACACTTCTAAATATACCAACGATGCTGGACTTCGAGAGTTTCAGAAACTCAATAAATATGTTGTAACTTGTATATTCTATCAAATGCTTGACTCTTGTTGTGCCATTATCGAGGGATACTATTGTCTGAAATAGGGGCCATTAGAATTATAATAACCGTGGGACAAGAGAAGTTTATGAAAGCAGAGGCGCGCGTGAATGTTCCTGTTTCACGCTTCGAGCTGGTCTTCAGTGATCTTCATCACCTTTACCTTGCAATCAGCATGCCACCGGGATACGATGTCATCACAGTCGACGACACTGACGAATTAATGCTTTCACCATCACGACCTCACCAACCAGGCCCCAATATTCAGCCCATCCCTCCGTTCCGATCTCAATCCAAGAAACCTGCCAATGTACCACTGCCCCCGAAGCCGCAGGTCAGCTCGAAGCTCAAGAATACAAGTATGTCTACGTCTCAGGCACAGAACAATCGAGGGCAGAGCTCCTCTATAACCAGCTTTACGGGAAAGGCGAAACGTGCAAATGGCTATGGCACACCTGACAGTCCTGTCGTACTGTCAGACAAGGATTCAGGCTCGGAATCCGATGGAATTGAACTAGTGGGCGTACGGAAAGGTCCTCCTAGGAAGGATCTACATATCACTGGTATTGAGTCGATTACCGGGGCTGATTTCTATAAAACGGCTGTGGACCATGATAGCAAGGTGGGGATTAAAGGGAAAGGGTTGAAGGTTGAAGAAGCGGGGAAGAAAGGGGTGGTGGTGAAGCAACCAGAGTGTTTTCCGACTGAAAGAGAACCTCCGGTTAATTATCCTAGTTCTTTGAGGGATGTTTTCAGTCCGAAGGTATGTGTTTACTATAATTTGATCTGCGGACAGAACACTCAGCTTTAGATGAATAGAAACGAAGTGCAGAAAGTGTGCCAATTGACACTGGTGCTCCGGGCCCTTCTAAAGTGAGGAAAACGACATCTCTGTTTACGCCTGGTTCTACGCGTTCACCAACCCCTGCTCAACAAAACTCGAGTCGACCGCAAAAACGACCAAATGTCGTTCTTGATACGCTAGAGTTGACGGATTCGGACGAGGATACAAAACCCCCAATAACCAAAGTGAGTCTTCTTCATTCATTTTGTTTGGTTAGTCACTTAAAAACACCCTGGAATACTCTCAGAAGCAACGCCGGTATGATGATGACCATGTCGTTCCGCCTGAAATGTATGGTTCAGCACAACCATTCGAAGTGGCTTCGATCTCGTTCACCGGTACAGTGTCTGCTCCTCTTCCATCTCGTCAGCGCCAACAACCACACCCTTCACCTGTGAAACGCAAACGAGACTTGCTACTCGACGAATATGAGGAGACGGATTACGAGACACTCCATGCTGGTTTAGACATGGAAAACGAAAACAACGTGAGTTGTACTCAAAACATGTGTGTCCTAGAGCTGATCACCTCCTCTCAATATAGTGGAAGCCAATTAAAACAAATCCCAAAAAAATTGACTTGCTGTCGGAGCAATTAAACGAGGTTTCGTTGAACCCACGGATTCAGAAACCGGAGAATGACAATTCACGAGTCTTGCTGCCGTCTCGAAATATCACCAAGACCTACATGAAACCCCCTGCAACCAAGGTTCAAACAGATTTTATATGGGGAAAGGTGACCTGTTTTTGCTGTTTCTTTCATTGTCTTATTTACAACTATAACACTCGCAGCTTCACGTGGCGACTAGAAATTCTTTCGTTCCTCGACGGTATCGCTTCTCTGAATTACCACGTAATGCGGGATTGGTGGCTCCTGATAGAGATTTAAAACGGGAACACCAGTTACATGATCTATCAGTTCAGAGTTGTGACCGACTGTGTCTTAGAGGTATGTTAGTTGGTTGTGTAAATGTCAGCAAAATTAACAGCACATATTTTATAGCAATTAACAAGATAGTCCAGAAAGACGGATGGGTTATATATTGTAGTGGCTGTCCAGGAGGAGGTCCTGACCACACTGAGGGTATGCCGCTTTCGAATAATAGTTATCAGATTTTGCTGATCTGTTTTACTCAAGAACCTGGTCAACCTCTTGACAATGAAAACTCGGCAGGCGCTCTCGTAGCTCATGCACGCTGTAAGGACCCGGTCAAACTGGATGCACATAAACGAGACAAGGCCCGCGCTGCTGGTGAGTGTACCTGTATTTTCAAATTTGTAACAACCATTCAAGGAATATATAGGTCAAGAACCTGTCCAGAAGCATTATGCCGTCAATGACGTTCACCTTTTGCCATTTAAACGGTGAGTATTGGCGTCAAGCGACGGAGCATTTTGCTAATAAGTCTGCAGAGTTTCCTTCCTTTCGGCTGGGGCAGATGGAGTAGTGCAGCATTGGTCTCGGGATGTCAAATATAAGGAAGCTGTTGATGGTATCGACAAATATTGGACTCATACCAGCTTCGATATATATCCCGGCCCCGCTGGATCAACAAGATCACCACATGCACGTATCCCCAACAGCATCTCAGTTGATCAAGCGTCACCCAACTCTTCAAGCTTCTTCGTGGCTATTGCAGAAAGGTAAGTAAAGGTGTTCTTTCTGGTTTGAACAAAAAGCTGAATAGTTCTTTTACAGAAAACTGAACGTTTACCGGGTTACTTTGACTTCTGCCGATGGAAGGATGTCACGACATCCTACAGGCTCCTTTCAATTGAAATCCCCAAACAGTCCAAATCAGGTTGGCAGTACTGTTTGGGGTCGAGGAGTGACTGCAAATAATCTCTTCGCGTCATCAGAACCAGAAGTCGAGGATGATTTCTCTGGTGTCCATAAAGTCTTTGACGTGTTGCGCGCCAAGGAGGTTTACCAGCTGGATGCCAACGAGGGAGGAGACAGTTTGTGCCTTGATTCTACAGGTATGCCATGGATATATCCCCGATTGTGTTGTACCTGAGCTCAAAGTCAAAACACTGCACAGGTTCTACATTAGCTCTCTGCACGCTTGCAGAAGGAGGCCATAATGTGCTTCGTCTGTATGATGTGGCCAGAAAATCATCACAAGTTGTAGCTAAGCTCAATCTTGAAGAGATACGTGCACCACCCGAGGCGGAAAACTTTACGAAGGAGGTGACATGCTCTGTGTTTAGTCCTGATGGTATCCTATTGGCACTTGCAAGGTCAGATAACGCTGTCCATGTGTATGACAAAAGAATGCTGCACCATGGGCCATTATTCCGTTATGGTCACTCTAAGGCAGCCAATCTCTGTGCTAACAATAACCACTATGGTGTTCCAAAGGCTGAATGGATCGCTTCTGATGTCACACGTCGTATGAGTCTTGTTACGGGAGGGGAAGATGGTAAGTATGGTATTGTACTTGACCAGCATTCAATCTCACCTTCAATTAGGCTGTGTTCGGTTCTGGGATCCATCGATATCTGTGGATAATCCGGAGAATGGGGTCGCCTTAGCAGAGGTCAATTACGACGTCACTGAATTTTCTCTCGGAGATCGGTTCAATCGGGAGTATCCGTTGGTAGTGTAAGCCCTTTCTTTTTTTTTCTGGGATGGCAAAAAATTCATACCTTTTTCTTGCTTAGGGGTGATTCAACTGGACAAGTATCTATTTTTGAACGTCTTGTTATTTAAGCTTTCTTGTCGATGTTTTCGTGCTTTGGGCCTTGCAGCCATTTCATTTGTATCTTGCTATACATATTGCGCACTTTTTCTATTAATGTAACCTGCCTTTGTATATACATCTATAATTACCTTACATTTTTACTCTGTTTGTGCTACATAATTATAAATTACCGCTACTTGAACGCGTCGAGCACATTAATTCGTCACATACGCGTTACTCTATTTCACGTGGGTCGTGATTATTCTGTGACGAGTGACAAAGTGCCTTGGCGTTGAGAGGTTCTGCAAGCTTCATTGACCAACCTCTTCTACTCCATTTCCCAAACACCAGAAACCGACAATGTCTGGCCAGGACAAGAAGTACAAGGATTATCTTACAAAGGAGATTGTAATCCAACGCAACATTGTCTGTACTACCCTCTTGCCTTCTCTTGCGAGTCATTCACCCTTACTACTACAGGTCACTTATCGTTCCTTGAGTCGAGAATTTGGCATTCATGTTAATGACGCGAGGCAGTACGTGTCATGCTTCCATCTCCCAAACGAGTTCATGTGCTTACTGCTTTGCGCACGTTTCCACGTTTAATAGGGAGCTAGAGACGTTCCACCACGACGCACCATATGCAGGACACAAGTGTTATGCAACGTTCATTTTAAGCGGAACCGTTGCACCTCCTAGGAGACAGAAGAATCCATCTGCGAGTCAAGATGAAGATGATTATTTGGATATAGATATGACACAAGATGGAACGCAGGCGAGCCAGAATGGCGCGTCAGGAGATGCAAGTGGGACTGAGGATGGTGATGAAGATGAAGATGAAGATGAGGAATATGACGGTGATGGTGACGACGTTTATAAGACGCAGGTGCTTCTGGTGAATGAGAGTGATGTCGAAGGTGAGTTTATATTGGATGCGAAACGAATACATATATATTAAACTCTTTATTTGTTTTCTTAGCTGCAAGACGAAGATTCAAAACCATCGACTGTGTTCATATATACAGCTTGTCACCTGCACCGCTCAAGGTATATTTACCTCTTATTTTGCTCATTCGCATATGTCTAAAATTATCATAGGACGCAGGGCAGATATGCACCAACAGTGAAGCGATACGCGAGAAAGACAGAGCAGGCGGGGCTGCATTCGCTTCAAAAGTGGGGAGAATCATCGGAAAAGATATCAAGGTAATTAATTATCCAAGTCATTTACAACCCGTCTAAACTCAACCACCTGCAGATGGCTGGAACACGAAAAGTTAAACCTGCTGTTCCTGCTCCTGTTGCTGGACCGTCAAAGGCAAAGGAAAGCAATACCGTACAGGGCCGAACAGATGCGCAGGCTGCGAAGACGAGCATGCCTGCTCCGGCTGCTAATGGCGCTGGAGATAAAGCAAAGGGAAAAGAGAAGGAGAAACAGCCTATTAAGCAGACAGGAAGCAAGATGTTTTTCCAGGCTGCACCTAAGAAGGAGGTTAAGCAGGAGGAAAAAGCTAAGGTTGAGGTGAAAGAGAAGGAGAAGATGGATGGCAAAGGCAAGGAAAAAGAGAAAGAGAAAGAAGGTGCCACGAAAGCAAAGGAGGTGAAGAAAGAGCCTGCACAGGCGGATGGCAAGAAGATGATGTTCTTTGGAAAGCCTGCAGCGAAGTCGAAAGCAGCCGAGGAGAAATCGTCTGCGAAGTCGAAAATTGTCGAAGCGTCCTCAAGAGAGGAAACACCAGCAGAGGAAGAGAAACCAGCAGCCAAGGTATGTTAATCTGCATTTATTTGTTGGCCATGTTTCTGAAACTCTTTAAAGCGAGGTCTTAAGCGCAAGTCATCGATAGGACACGAGTCTCGAGATAAGAGCCCTGAAAATCCAGCAGAAAGCAATGCAAGTGTTGCAAAGAAGGCTACTAAAGAGGCACGGTTCAAAGGCCGGATGGTGGTCTCGGACGACGAAGATGAAGAAGAAGCTCCTGTTAAACCTGTCAAGTCTACGCGGAAGAAAAGAGGAGTGGTTGCAGACGAGGATGACGACATGGTTTCTGAAAAGGAACGAGAAGCGATGGCGATCATGGATATTGATGATGGTATGAGATGAATTTCATTTAACGCTTATTATGTTCTGACATTTCATGTAGAATTAGTAGAAAAGGTTTCGCGTCCTTCAAAGTCGAGTACAGCGACGTCATCTAGAGTTAAAGTCGAAGAAACGGTGATGGATTTGGATGACAAGGATGGTGATGTGGAGATGGCGCCGCAGACTGATAATGAAGACGTGACGATGATGGACGAAGACGATGATGGGAGTGATGTTGGAGAGCGGGCAAAGGCAGCTGTGAAGAAGCAGGCAAAGAAGGGCAAGAAGGTTGTACCAGTCGGAAAGAACGGTCTTAAGAAACGTAGAGTGATAAAGACGAGGAAGACGATGGGGAAGGATGGGTATTTCCGTAAGCCTTTCTCTTTTTTTTTACCTTGTTATCAGCTGTGATTGATGATTGGATGTGTAGGTTCGGAAGATTACTCGGATTATGAATCTGTGGATGAAGAAGAACCAGAGCCAGAGCCTAAGGCGAAGAAGGCAAAGTCCAAGGTTGTAGCAGTCAAGGAAGAGGTGAATGAGAGTGAATCGGAGAGTGCGGTCCCTGATGAAAGCAAAAAGAAACCTGCGGCTAAAGCAAAGAGCGCTAGTTCGAGTAGCAAAGCCAAGGATACGGGTGAGGCGCCTGTTGCAAAGGCTAAAGCTGCACCTGCGAAGGCACCTGCCAAGAAGAGCGCTGGAACGACGGTGAAGACGCAAAAAGGACTGATGAGTTTCTTTGGACCCAAGAAGTAGGCAGCTGTAAATTATAGCGTTCTTGAATCATAATAGAGTGGATTGTCAAGATTCCATGGTTATATTCTGCAGAGTCAGATGGTCTGTTTTTGGGGATGAGTCAAAGCGTACAAGAAATACAATGATGAATATACAAGTGGAGAGCAAATAAAGCAAGCAAGACCAAAATATAACATAACGTGTCTATCGAAAGCAAGAGCAATAAAAAGCGAGGTAGGGTATTATAAGTATAACCAAAAGGAAAAAAAAGACAACCTTAGGCATGGGGTCTCCACATTCCGGGTACAGGCATATCAGGCTTCAATGCCCGACAGATTTCCATATACCTTGGATCTGTCTCGTCAGTGACAAAACCGTGTCTGATGAGGAAATCGACAATGGCGAGTGCACTGCTGCTTTTGAAGCGTCCTTCCAATAGTCTCTTGAGGACCTCGTCGACTTCTAATAGCTCAAATGCCTCGACCTCCCCGTCCAAGGCATTTATGCGAGGGTGAATGCTTCCATCGAGAGGTAAAGGCAAGTCAAAGAGGTGATACAAGCCAGGCAGGATCCAGCCTCCTGGTGAACGGTTGGGGAAGGGCAGGACGCCAACGGGTCTGATGTATTCGTTGACATAGTCAGAATCGAGGAGGGCTTCTTCTGCTGATTCGCGGAGGATGGTGGATAGGGGAGTGTCGCCGAGACCCATGCCTCCTCCTACTGTCACGTCAAGTTTGCCTGGCCATCTGTGTGAGGATGAGAATGATGTAGATTGGAATTGGAATGCGGTTTGACGTACGTTCGTTTCATGAGAGATCGACGTGGTATCCAGATCATTGTTTGACCTGTGGATGGGTCACGGACGTATGCTGGATGGATTGTATGTGGTGAGGCTGTTGGATAGTTGTTTAATGGGGAATTACGTACCTATGAGTAAAGCACCGAAATTTGCAAGGCCGAAGAGAGGAAGTGCGGCGCGTTCGATGGCGAATGCTATGGGATCATAGAGATGGGCCGACTGGCTTAGAGCAGGAGGATGGCAAAATACAGGATATGCTTCGTCACTCCAGCCTAAGAAAGATGAGTAAATGGGAACAAATGAGATAAAAATAAAAAGAAGAGACCTCTTAGAATTTCTTTAAAGTGACCATGCTTTTTCCAGTCGCCAACGATTCTTTCGACATGCATAGTACGGGTATATTTTCCACCATCGTTTACCCAGTCGGCGAAAGCTACGCTGGTTAGGATTGACTGTGACTCTGATTTTGCGTAACGGAGGTCCCAAGGTGAAGCAGCACCTGACAGTTGGTGTTTTTGATGGTCGTCTTCTAACGCCGACGCGACTTGCGGACGTAAGAAACCGACTGGACCCCGGGATATTGTGAGTGTTGGGTTGGTTATATGGGAGTCTGTAGTATGTGAGAGATGGAATGGTACGACTTGTTCTGTAGCTATTGATTCGCCTGTTGGACTGCGAGTGCTGATTGTTGGTAAATTGGTGTCAGAGTTGTCTTGGTCGAGAGATGAGCGAGATGGAAGAACTAGATTGTTACATGAGTGGACTAGAGGAAGAAGAGAATGGTGTCCTGCTGGTAGAGAAAGAGGTTTTACTGGAGTAAAGTCAGCGTGGTAAGAGCGAGAAGGTGAAGGTGAAGGAAAATAAGTAGATGTATTGTAAAATCTACGTTGAATTGAACTTTTGGTTATAATCCTAGTAGAACGTCTGAACATGGTCGAGTAATAAGGGAAGAGTAACTGACAACTTGGTCAATATATATAACAGACGCGCTGTGTACGCTTGTTTACTCTTTTTTTTTTTTTTCTTTACTCAGTCTCCTTGTCAATGTGCATTCAGTTATTGGTCAAGATAAAAATGACCATATGGCTTTTATCTTTTCTGTTGGAATCGACGTCGAATGAAAAAGTCCTTGGCTTAGCTCATTAAGGTCACGTGTGTATCATGATCCGTGAACCTTTCCCCGCAATTTCCAACGACGACCACGTATCCAAAAAAAGCTTTCAAGGTCTCTTATCTACAAACTCACTCTTTTATTATTCATTTCAAGTCACCAGACCTTGCCTTATTATTATTATTACTAGACCCTTGTTTGCTTTTAAAAAGCAAACCCTAACAAGCCTTTTAAAGAGTTACCCACGCGGGAGAGCGTGCAAATCCTCTCACCACCACTTACAAACGTGTTATCACTCGCCAACGAGCGCTTGACCTCTCTTTTATCCCCCTCCCTTATCCGCTCTTCAACTCCTGCTTCTACATACCGTCCATCCTCTACTCCAACATACGACGACGACCAGGACGAATACGAAATGGTTCAAACCTACGGCGTGGCTAATCCCCACTCCCATGATAATGACAACCTTCCCAGTGCAGATGAATCAAGAGGTTTATTGTCTGGTCAAACAAACCAAGCACATCTACCCAAACCAGATGGTAAAGCAACTATGCTGAGTTGTGTCAGTAACTTGTGCAATACCATCATTGGAAGCGGTATGTTCTTCAACTTCCACCCAACAACAAAAATCTCACCCATGTCTTGTAGGAATGCTCACTTTTCCCCTTGTAAGTATTTGCAAAGCACACCTCGTCACTTCTAAATTATTGTCCTAGGCAATGGCATCAGCGGGTATGCTACCGGGAATCATCACCTGTGTTCTGTCCGGAGGTGTAGCCGCCTTTGGCTTGTACCTTCTCTCCTTGTGCGCGACACAGACTCCACATCGTCGCGCCTCCTTCCACGCAATATCACAGCTCACTTTTCCTCGTGCTGCTATTTTCTTCGACGCTGCAATTGCCATCAAATGTTTTGGTGTTTCTATCAGGTCTGTCTTCCTTTTCTTTATTCCCAAACTTTTAACGTCGAGTACACGCGACGCCAAATCCTTTACCCTCCAATACGTTTCTTTTCACTCCTTTTGACTGCCTTTTACTGACCACTCTCTCTTATCTCTATCTTTACGCCATGAACCTGCTTCTTGATCCAAACTACCGCTTCTTTTCCTAACCTGCGGTATCGGCATTTCAATCTGCTCTTCTTCCGATTCCTTCTTCTACAGCTACCTGATCATCATCAAGGGCCTCATGCCAAGCGTCGTTAGCTCACTATACCACGTTCTAACGCCCTCAACTACGAACCCACCAGCATGGTCTCTCAATGGCAATAACTGGATAACAATGTTCATGCTTGTCCTGGTACCACTCTGTTTCCTGAGACACCTACACAGCTTGCGCCATACTAGCTATATTGCCATGTTCTCTGTTGGCAAGTCATTTTCCTTGATGTTTTGCGACCATTTGCTAAATTTTTTTATTAGTCTATTTGGTTGCTATTGTGATGAGCTGCTATTTCTGGCCTGTTAAAGGAATGCCAGAACCTGGAGAGATCCACCTCATTAAATTCACGTCCAATTTCATTTCCAATTTCCCTGTGCAAGTGTTTGCCTTTACCTGTGCTCAGAATGTGAGTAGAATTGTGTTTTTATTGCGCAATATCCTCATGTTCTCCGCAGCTTTTCCCCATCTATAATGAGTTAAAGACGAACAGTCAAGAAAGGATGAATATTGTTATCGGCTCGTCCATTGGAACGGCTACTATTACTTATGAAGTTATTGCGGTATTTGGATATTTAACCTTTGGATCCAAAGTAGGTTACTTGGTCTGGAATATGGTCGCTTTACTCACAATTTTGCACAGGTTGGGCCGAATATCATTGCCATGTATCCTTCGACGACGCTCTTCATCGCATTTGGTCAGCTTGCTATCGTAGTGCTTGTTCTATTTTCGTACCCACTACAGGTACATCCGTGCAGGAATTGCCTAGACAAGGTATTCCATCACGGTGACCCAGCAGCAGTGCCCAAATCACGCGATGCTGACGGAGCGGAGGATGAAGAGGTAACGGCAGAATTGGAAGGAGACGAGCACGCACATGCAGAGATGTCTACACTTAAGCATGTGGTGCTTACGAGTGCCATTATTGCGAGCGGGTTCACTATTGCTTTCCTGGTGGATAATCTAGAGTTGGGTGAGGAGACAAATATTTTTTTGTGTGTGAATTTTAAACTGAATTGTTTAGTCCTTTCATTTGTGGGGGCTACTGGCTCGACTACTATTTCGTTTATTTTGCCTGGTCTATTTTACTGGAAGGTAAGGATTATTTTGAATGATACATTTAGACTTGGACTGATGATGGGTTTACAGTTGTCGAAAGGAGATTTATCACGCAAGAGATTGAATGCAGGAGCACTTGCATTGATGATTTACGGATTTTGTGTGTTTGTTTTCTGGTACATTTTTTTTTCTTTTGTTCTGAAATGCTATACGCTGACACATGATGATAAAGTTTGACATTTAACATTCGACGAGTGATCAAGGGAGGAGGAAAGGGAGGGTTAGAATAGATTAGAATAGGATAAATAAATAATTGGCTGTGTTATGTGATGATGAATTTACCCACGGTGCATCCATGATCATCGAACTGGCAAACTGCTTTTGAGTTTTTCAAATTGGTTGTTACTTGACTTCCTTGTCCTCGCATCCACAGCAGATGGTTTAGTCCACTTTGATTATTCTGCGAAACCTCTTTAAAATAATTATTTTTCAAAGGTATTATTATCTTTCTTTTCTTTTTATTACAATTTGTTGAATTGTTTCTACCTTTCCAACAAGTTTATTACCCACTTGACTCGAAAACTTGAGGACCAGACAGAAACACAGTCTCTAGGAAATTTCTCACCAAACGATTCGCCACTGTCATTCACCAACAGCCTAGCCCTGACCGGCAACCATCTTGGTCCATAACCACCACCACCGCTTCACCACTGCCCAATCATTCTACCCCCATTTCTCAAATGGACGTGCCTAAACAAGATCAGGAGAGGGTAGATCATATATCTCCGTCGTATGAGAATGGAAATGTCGCTAGAGGGACAGAAGATGGGTCACCTCAACCAACGACAACAGAGCCTTCAACCGTACCGTTGACCCCAACACCACCACCGCCAGCAGCAGCAGCAACAACGGTAACAACCATGGTATCGTCAGCATCGACGCCATCTTTATCCGTGCAGTCAATTCTGCAGCAATCCCAAATCACCCAAGTCCAGCCACAGCTGCCTCAACAGCAAGTCGACCAAGTCGACCCACAGATCCTCGAGGCGCTTAAGAGCAAGGACAGGATATTCGTGTTGAAACTCGGCGAAACTTTCGAGGCACTCATCAAGGAATCTAGGTCTGTTTTCCCTTTTGCTTCTTTGCTCCTTTTCCTGTCATCATTGCGCCCGTGAATCGTGTCGTTGTTGCATTCATGGGGCTCCCCCCCATCTCCTCACCCCCTCTATCGCAACATACTCTTTCCTCTTTTGCAATACATGAATTCTGATCAGTATTTTCCGTTTATTCTATTATAGGCTGCGAGTTGAGTTGTCCCCAACCTCATCTTATCATCGATTGCTCGTCCATCGGTGCTCGGCTTATTATAAACTCGTGCCGGAGAGTGATCCACATACAAAGGGAATCACTGTCGTGTGTACTTCTGAAAGTAGAATGTCCGTATTTCTCTCTTCTCTATTCTATTGGTCTCAACATGTGCTGATATTTTTGAACCCTGTTGTTGCTCGTGCGATCACCTATTTTCCCGCTCTTTGCGCGTCTCTCTCTCTCTCTCCCTCTGTGTGTGATGTGTTTGTTTCTTTGCAGTCCTGACCGACGCCTTTGTGATTTAATTCCACCCGAGCCTCATACCCACCCCGCCATTCAAATCATGCGCAGGCCACGATCCCTAGCTAGCTCTGTCGCAGGCGAGGAAGCCGATCTTTCCGATGTTGAACCCTCCGAGTCGAGCTCGACCGCCAACAACTTTACCAACTCCAATGTCAGCACCACTAAAAAGCACATGACGATCGAAGAGCGCGAAGCGGCGTATAAAATGGCGCGCGAGAGGATTTTTATGGATTTCCAGGAAAAGCCAGAGAAGGGAAAGGGAAAAGACGGTGAGATGGGCGTTAGTGCCAGTTCGTCTTCGTTGAGCTTGAATGGAGGAGGAGGTGGTGGTGGGTCGACGAGCGCAAGTGCGTCGTCTGCGAGTGCGGGAGGGAGGAGTAGCTTTTTGGGTGATACGGATGATGCTGTGAGCTCTCCTGCAACGGAGAGTGAGTGGTCTGGGCCTGTTGCTAATGTAGGTGGAGGTTATCAGAGTCGGGGGGAGCATCATGGGAATAAGAGGGAGGGCGGGAGACGTGGGGGTCCTGGGAGTACCTCGGCGTCTTCATCCCGATCCCTTCGCAATGAGAGAGGGTTCCATGGAAGTGGATCTGGAAGCTCTTCTCGCAATTCGAGGGCACCATCACCTTCGTCCTCGTTTGCTTATCCGAGTTTGTATGAGCCTCCTCCGACTACTGGTCAAATTTACGACCCGAATCAACAGCACCATCATCAGCACCCACACCAGCCGACAGCTGCGGCGGCTGGTATGGGGTATCTAGGTCCTGCAAACCAATATACGGCTGCGTATCCATATGCAGGCGCACCTGGACAGGGACACAACCCGCCTTTTATGGCGCCTACTGCGTATCCATATTATTCACAACCTTACCACTCGTATCAAGTCCAACATGTGCCACCGCATCCTCCGCAAGGACAGCAGGCTCATCCTGGTACGGGAGATCATGGCAGCCTCCCTCCACCCCCTCCTGGGAGCGAGCCATACTCGCCCCAACACCAACATCCAATGAATTACGGACACCCCTATGTGTGGGGTCAACCGCCACCGCATCCTCAGGCCATGCAATCGCCGCCTCTTTCTCATGTACCCTCTGTACCACATCATCATGTGCACCCTACACATCCAAACCATGCACCAGCGCATCAGCAAAATCACACCTCGGCTCATGGTATGCCCCCACCACCACCTCCACCCCCTGGTCCGGCACCGCCTCCGCAACAGGCGCCTAATCCGGCTGGGGCGTATCCTGGGTATCCTGGGTATGGATACCCTGCTCAACCGCTGTCTATGAATGGATTTTACCCACCACCTGGACCACCTCATCAGGTTCCTGTTGGTGTCATGTCTCCTGGACCGACAGGTGCTCCACAACCTGGTCTTCCTGGTCAGCAGATGTATGTTGATCCCAGGACTATGAATGGACATTTGCCACCGCAACATACACCTAGCCCTGGACATCATAATCCCAATAATCCGCAGGGTGGACATAATCAGAGGAATGGGTATCCGTCGCCGAATGGGAGTGTGAATGGTGGGAGGAATAATAGGAATGTTTCGAATGGGAGTGGTGGTGGGGTAGGAAAGAACCGTTCGGGGCCTCCTCCTGCTAATGCGGCGAGGGCGCCTTGGAGTTTTGGGCCTAATGTTGGTGGTGGGGCTACGTTGCAGAATGGGCATGGTGGAGGAGGAGGTTATGGGTATAATATGGGAGGTGGTAGTGATACGAACCTAGGACCCAGGTTTACAGCAAGTCATAGACGGCCTTCGGGGAATAGCAGCTCTGGAAATAGTAGAACTTCGTCGAACTTTGATGATGGTTCGTCGATTGCGGTTAGTGATTTTGATTAGATGCTATTTTCTATGGTTGTTTATCAGGCTGACTTTTTATGTGTTACCTTTTTGATCTAGTCAACATCTACATCATCATCGTCTACATCTACCAACACTCTCGTTTCTACGGCATCTTCTCAGCATCCGCTTCCACAGAGACCTGATTGGGCGGTGGGACTCAAGGCTCAACCTAGTCTTGCAGGGAATAGGCATATGTCAGGGAGTATGTCGTCTTCTCCTATGCGCTCCAACTCGCACAACTCGACTGCATCGTCTACGTCGAGCAATAGCTCAAGGCACGGATCTAACCACGCCAGCCCCATGCCTCCCGTTTCTATGGACTTTCCGCCGTTGACGACTGGTGGACCTGGAGGTTTGGGAGAGAAGAAGGTGCCCACACCAGGTGGTGCATGGGGTGTACCAAGGAATGGAATTCTGGGTCTTAACGGTGCTCATGTAGATGGGGAGAGAGGTCCTGGGAAGGTGGGTGACTCTTTCTTGCTGATGAAGCTTTATCGATGGAGTTTTTGCTTATGTTTTGTATTACAGCCCGGAGAGATCATAAGTCCGAAGATTGTTCGACGACCTGGTGGCCCTCAACAACCGAATGGGGGACAGGGTTATCGTCCGCAGCAACAGCAGGGCATGCAGAACCAAAATGCGCAGCAAGGGCAGTTTGAGAGGACTCGAGATGCTGCTAGTGTGATTATTGAACAAGTGTCTGGCATGACGCTGGAAGAAAACGAGATGGATGCGGCTCAGGTATCGACACCTGTTGTAGCATCGACCTCTCCTGCTGCAGCAGCGAGCTTGGCTGCTTTTGCATCGGTATCGTAGGTGTCGATATTGACACTTTGCGTTGCCTTTATTGCCCTAGAAAAAAGTGCCTGCTGTCGGCCTCTCTTCCTTTTAATGAGGATACAGGCTTGCTGTGTTTTCTCGTCGCAAATTCTTCTTTTTTGGTTTCTCCTTTTTGTTCTACTTTCTTCCCTTTTTCTCTCTCTTTCTTTTTTGTTTGTCATTTCATGTTCTCTGAAGAGTACTTATATATATATTGAATGTTCAAGATGTAATGATGTGTTTTGTGTGAAGTCTACCTCTTTGTGTTGTTGATATACTGCTATCGTCGTCGTCGTCCTCAACGATGTTTCATTAGCCTAGTCGGACATCTTCTCTACTTACTATGTTGTGTCGACTCGGGCTTTTGTTACGTTGAGCCACCTCAGTCATCCGTACTATTATTACCCCCAACCATATCCCTCGTCCTAGTATACTTTTAGAATCGTTCCAATACATAGACACTTGTGTAGTTGTATAAAGAAAGACTCGTAAAAACTTTAAACTCCCCTCTATCCTGGCCTCGTTTACCTACTATCTAAGGTCGCGTTGGTAGTTTCCATTCGTGGTTTGGCAATAAACATATTTATAAAAAGTTCTACATGCTCGAGGTCCCTGTGCACCGAGTGCTATGACGGTTGAGGTAATTATTTCCAAATAGAGAAACTGCTTGAAGGTCTCAAAACGCACACAACAAAACTCAACCTGCTACATTGACCATCCATGGCTACGAGACAACGACGACCAGCCGTCGAAGAGGAGGACGCTTCGCAGCTTAAACTCGGCGCTGGTATGTATATTTTGAACTTCTTGTTCAATGTTATACGACGATTCTTCTATTGTTCAACTGCACACTTCGGCGGATGATTCAACCACCTCTGCATTTGGGTTTCTGGTGTCTGACGAACGTGTATTCATCTTTTATTAGAGTTTAGCAATGCTGGTTGCTTGCTTATTTCTGAAGTAAAGTATCTCTTGGAGAACAGAGATAAGGATGCACCAGATACTGCGTAAGTCCAGCTTTTGGGCCATGACTTTATTGTTCCTGCATCGCGCCAGCTGTGCTGCGACTTCAAAGTAGCATCTGCTAATTTTGATTCTTTTTAGGGTTTACAACAAGACATTAGAGTATGTCAAGACGTTTGCTAAATACAACACGACGGATACTGCTTCTGCAGTGCGAGAGTGTGTATTTCAATTGTTCCGCTTCGTTGTTATTGGACTTATTTTACCTGTGTTAGAACCTTGCGAAGAGAACCTGCACTGACGCAGTTTGAGACTGCACAAATTGCTAACCTGTGCCCAGCAGATGCAGAAGAAGCCAAAAGCATCATCCCAAGGTGCGTCATCTAATCGGCGCTTGACTCAAGTCAACTCACATCTGTTGTTTCCAGTCTTGTCAAAATTGATGATGACAAATTACAATCTCTCCTTGATGAAATTCAGACAGTCAGGAAGTTCCAGGCATAATTCAAACATACGGATTCCTCGCAACTCCGTGTATAATATTACTGCATGGTGTATAGATATCAATAATATGTAAAAATACCCCCACACCCTCGTCCGTTACCCTTCCGTCTCCTCAAGTTGCTTTTTATCCATCTTTGTCTCAGAATCAGATTCTAAATCGCCATCTTCATCTGCTTCTAGCTTTTTCTTGATCTCTTCACTCCCGGGGAAGCTGGTTATGTCGAATACACGTTTTTCTCGGAACGGATTGGTGCGCTTGGTTCCTTTGGCAATGACCGCTGCATCTGGGACGCTTCCTGTGCTATTGAGGTAGAGCAAGTCGTTGCCAGCGTAGGCATCAACAGATCGAACCCATGCATCAAATCTGGATTCGTATTAGCATGTTTCTTTTATTAAAAGAGCTCAAAGACATACAGCCCATCCCGGTCTTCAATTTCCCTCATATTTTTGTAGATGAACTGTTCTTTGAAAGCGTTGATCTGATCTCTGAAGATATCAAAATCAATTGGCGGTCGGTAATCAGGATCTGTAGGCTTGAATTTCTCGTTGATGACGCCCATTCGTTGGTTATACGAAGTGAATAGAGGTTCCTCTAGTAATAGACCCAGAGCAGGCATTTTTGGGACGAATATGCTACGTTGACCGTAGAGCTAGACAGAGATGTTTAGTACAACTTCAAGAACAACGATAACGTGCTTACTTCGCTCATCACTCTGGCGGGTGTCCCCATCCTACACGAAAGCACAAGAATCGACATCATTTTACGCTGTTAAATTATGAGCTTTTACTCGCAGACGAGTAATTGTATTTTCCTACGATCTATACGGATAATTGTGAGCGAGAACAGAGGCTAGAATGCGGTGTACATACCTGATGAAGCATGAAGCTCTGTCCATGGAACAGCACACTGATCCATTCTGTATCACCATAGACAACTGGATCTGACACCTTCAATGTGTGGTCTGATTAGCCAGTCTCTAATAAAGAAAAAATATACATTGCACTAACCTCGATTTTCTTCATGTAACGGAAGTTGCTACGGTCGTTGAACTCGCGACCAACTGTAAAGTTGTGGAAATTGTGCGTTCCTAGGTATTTCTCCGCCAATGACCTGAGGCTTTCGACATGTTCGGGCGAGGCCCTCCAAGCTCGTTTACGCGCCAGGTCTTCTTCTTTCGAGCTTTCTTCGGTGCCCTCCCAAAATGGAGAGCTTAATGTGGGCTGCATCCCCGGGTACTGATCGCCTTTCTCTGCCCAAAGTCTGTGAATGCCTGACCCTGGCTTGGGGGGTATCAAGAGGTACGTCGGGAAGAAATAAGTGTACTTTCGGCTTTCGCAAACTCTGTATGAAAGTCAAGCTCAGCAAAGAGAGGTAAAAGCAACGAGAGTGCCTCCTACAATCTGGCGTTGAACGAGTTTTGGACTCGGTTCTACGGATTGGTGAATATTAGCGTTTGTCGAGGCTTATGATTAGGGTAGAACGTACGTATCCCCACAGCCGGATTTCAGGTGGTAGTTCTTCATTAATTCGAGCGACGAGATCTTTGACTCCTGGGATAGTGAGAATCATTTTAAGGGAAACGAGATTGCCTGCTGCATGGACTCCTGCATCTGTACGAGCAGCACGAGCAAGACCGACCTAAAAATCAAAACGACGCTTCAATTATGGATACAACGAAGGGAATCAAATTGCGTCGCACCTTCACCGGATTATCGGCATTATCCTGCGATACAGCTCCAACCTTGACCAATGCTTGGAATAATACACCTTCGATTGTTCGTGCATGATCTGGTTGACTTCACAAGCAAAACATATCAATAAACGATCCAGACAACAAGGAGATAAAACATACATTTGCATCCCACTATACCCCGACCCACAGAACCCGATCAACAATGCACACTGTCGTTTGGGGTATCTTGGTGCTTTTGGTGTCCCATCCCCTTCTTGTCCCTCGCCTTCCCCAGCCGCAGCCGCTGCTGCATCCTCAGCATTACGCGTCTTCCTCCCACCGCGCCCTCTAGTCCTCTTCGCCTTCTTCTCTGAAGTTTTTTGGTGTGACGGTTCTGCTGCCTTGACGTCCGCCATCTCCACATCTTCTGCCTGCTTCGATGTTTCGTCTGTTGGTTCTGAACTATTTGGAGGCTCTGTAATTTCACTACTCGTTGACGCCTGGGGTACGGAATCGTCTTCATCCATTCGCAACCGCTTCGTTTCAGGTCCTGACGCATCTACCGGCGCTTCGCGTTTCGTCGCTGACTCTGACATTCTTCGATACGGTGTCTCCAAAGTAGGAACGGAAGTTTTAGTCTGTATAGAACAGGTCCTCAATCCCAAATGAATGAGACGCGATGAGCTGCAATTGAAAGCAGAACTGTGACTGTGAATTAGGCTTCGTTTGAATGACAGTCTCAAGACGTTGGTCATTTACGAACAACTTGCGGTTTTTTTTCGTTATAGGCTCTATATTTGAGGTTAAAAGTGTATATGAAATTGAAAGGTTTGTTTTCATACTGATCAAATTTTCTATAATTTCCTCGTGAAGTTGTTTGAAGAAAGTCGTTTGCGAAATAGCTCACGACAAACTTTTTGCGATGACACAAGGTTGAAGGGATGCCGGCCCGTATAATTTCCGCTAAAGTCTGGGAGCCCCTAACTCTGGCTGTCAGCATAGAGTTGACTACTGCTGAGCCTTGTCAATGTCAATTAAGAGGACATACAACATGTATGTAGTTGCATATCTCTATGCTTATTTTGAATATGAAAAAGACTCATTCAGTTGCCTATCCTGACATCGTAGCATGCATCGTTTCACAGATCCTATCAAATTTCAATTCAAAACAGGACAGCATTTATGTACAACATAGAGAGATGGATAGATATATAGCAATATTTCATATAAATCAGCAAATATTCGGTGAACAATTACAGTTAAGTTTTAATTCGGAAGAGGGCTTTATGCCTTGTTCTGGGAGTTCCATGCCTCGACCACCTGTGCCTCGCAAGCAGCGTAGACGTCGACAAGCCCATCGTAAATAGGCGTCACGTCCTTCCTAGGTCTGGCAACACATTCCAAACCCATTGCCTCACCACCAATCATATCCTCGAAGCTACCATCCGGATGTGTCTGTCTCCACCACGCAAATTTAGCAAGGAGAGCACCCCCCGAAGCAGCTGCCTCTTTAGTCGCAGACACATAGACATCCATATCAAAAATATCCTGCCGCAAAAAATGAACAACCTGGCTTAATCAATGAACCGAAATGACTTACTGCAGCGAGTTGTCGAATGGTCGGGTTGGCGGATGAACCACCGCTAATGACGAGACGACGGAGATGAGGAGAATTCTCGGGGAGGATAGCGGCGATGCGGGATCGAATCGATAAGAATTGCGACTCCATTATCGCCCGAGGGTGGATGCTCGGAGGAATATTGTCGGTCAAAGGAACAGGGGGGTTGACTGTGGTTTTGATGAGATTGGTGGTGAAAAAGAATTCCCCGGTGACGTTAGGGGGAATAATTTCAGGCAGAGGGAAATAGAAGCCTGTGATACCATCACAGCCAGGTGGTGTCGATTCGATAAGCTCGTTAAAGATATGCCAGTGTTTGTCGGCATACGTGTCTCGAACATGCTCTCGTGCCAACGCACCGTTCTTGTAGCAGAGCATGGCGATTTGTGAATCCAAGTGTGCAGGATGTGCCAGCAAGTGAGATGTTGTGAAGCGTTTGGGTGGCCTATCGGAAGGTGGAATGGACAACAAAAAAGTAGTCGATGTCCCCAGAGAAAGCAGAGCATCACCAGGAGCAGACAACGAAACAACAGTAGCGGGGTTGTCTCCGGTGAAGGGGGCAATGAGGCACTCTAATTTGCGACCAGTTAATCAGAGTCTGAGTCTTGATTATGGGTACCTACCAGGAGAGAGACCCCATTTTTTCACCCACCAGCTGTCGACTTTACCAAGAGAGATACCTCCTGGTACAGGTTCGGGTCCTAATTTAGTACGAAGTTCTGGTCCACCACAAATCTCGAGGAGGCGATCGTCCCATTTGCATGTGAGAACGTCCATCAAGTTCATTCCACTGGCATCGGAAATTTCGATGGGAGCTATATGTCCCAGAAAAACGGAAGGAATAAAGGACGAGATGAGTGATACCCTCGAAGTTGCATTGTATATTTCTGGCTGCAGACGACGGAGCTGTGGGGAATCGTTTCAGCAAAACAGTTACAGACACAGGTGGAGCCTGGATTACCTTGGATATCTGACTGCCAGTGAAACGCTCGTATGCCCTACTTCCCGTACAATCGGCAAGCTTCTGTGCGCCTCCAAATTCTTTCTCCAAAATGTTGCAATCCTCTGTGGTCGAAGAGTCTTGCCAGATAGGGGCTTTATCCCATGAAAAGGCAGCTGGGAAAAGTTGATCGGCCAGAGTTTGAGCAGGATCCAACTTGGACAACAGTTGCTCTGCTTGTTCAGACCAATAAACTGATCCATGTTGCTAAAGTCGATGGTCAATGTACAACCATGATATAGAGACTAGGGGTATGACATACCTGACCAGCACCCGAAATAGCAGCAATGGTGTCAAAGACTACACCATCGTCCTTGAGTCTTTGGAAGAGGAGATCGATGGCTTCCAAGAACATCCTGACTGGGGAAGTTACTTCTCCAGTTCCAGGACCTTTGATAGCACCACTCGTGGTACCATAATGCGGAAGGTCACGATCGAAGTTGACTGCAGCTTCATGGACGACGTTGGACTGCTCATCCAACAGAACAGCCTTTATTTGCTGAGTGGACAAATCCAAACCCAAAAAGGTGGGAAATGGGGCGTCAGAGGGCATGTTGAAGAGGATGTTGGTGGTAAAAGATTAAGAGAAGCATAGCTGAAATAGCGAAAAGTAGAAATATCAAGTCAGTTAATGCGATATTTATCCGTTGCGGACCGGTATGTTTGATTCGAAGGATTAGGGCAAACACGTTAATCGGTTGCTTTGTTGCCATGGAAATAATAAATTGCAATAAAATAAGATTTTGAACATGAAAGATGTATGTTTTAGTGGAGATGGACGTCATTGTCAGGGTCAACATAAATGATTAATGATCTCTGACATCTCCGAAATGCGTCTATTTTCCTCGCAACTTATATAAGAGTCGGTCTATCGTCCGTTGCCCACCTTTTCTCCCTTGTTCACTTCCGTCATAATATCATGGACGCTCTTTCCAGCGAATGGAGAAAAGATTCTCTTTACAACGTCGGAGACAGAGTTGCATTCAAGTTATCAGATTCATTGGGTGTAGCAGCGTTCGAATGTCTGGTTACTCGTGAGTTTCTCATTTCATCCATACCACCATCGTCTGACATGTTTACAAGACGTTAGCTCTCATGTCAACCAAGTAGGTACTCAGTGATGAACCATTTTTCTTCTTTTTCAATATCCCATCCTACCTAGCCCATCGCAGGAGGCAACTACTACTGGAAACACTACCCCCGAGGGTTTCCCCGAAGACCCTAACACCACGTCCATGAAACCCACTTCAATCCAACTCAATTCATACCCACATCATCACCCACCTTGATGCCCTCATTTTATTGTTCTAAACATGGCAGCGACGATACCCCCTTCACCTTTGCACTGACGTCATACACGCATTTGTTACACTTTTACCATCAAGCCCAACCAATGTATATTATCAATAATCTATCAGTATACGTATTGTTATTAGTTTTGCAAACTCAATGGGTTGCTGAGAATCAACAGTGAATCATATTTTCATAACGAGACAGCGAGAGATTGTAACATGCGAGGATTGATACGTGCGACGATTCAAAAAAAAATTGGGTTTAGCGACAGCGAGAATGGAAAACAGCAATCAACGAAAACATAACGAAAACAATAACGAATAAAAAAAACGAGAGCGCGATAACAATTTGAAACAGGAAACCAGAAAAAAAAAAGTTCGTGTGTTGATGAGAGTGCAGCGTGTAAGTCATTGAAAAAGGCCAGATAAGAGATTAGAACCTCCCCATAACATTACGGTCATGACGTCTTGCCGACCTTTCCCGGTCAGCTTCCCTTGCCTTCATCCTCTGCTCTCTCACATCCGTCATCATCTTACGTCCCACAGGAGACATCTCCGAAGATGAAGCAGGTGACGGAAGGATAACGTCCTTTGGCGGTCGAAATATGTTCATATTCTGATGAACTGCCGTTCGCATCAATGACCGTGGACGCGATGGCGTCGTATTAGACCTCAACGGAGTCGCTGGTATCTCCGTCTTGACAGACAATCCCAGCTGGTTTTCCTTGTGTCGGCGAGGCGAAGCCGACGTGAAAAACTCGGATTTCTTCATCTTTGAGCGGTTCTCAACAGCGACGACTTCTTCCACACTTTGAGCTGATCGCATCGAGCTGTCAGAGCCGGAACGACGACGCGTCGCGCGTTTGCCGTCGGGAGGTTGGGCCAAGAACGGATCAACACCTTGCGAAGGTCCGTTGGATACTTCTGTGAGCGCTGATCGACGTCTTCTATGACCGCCAGACGACTTGCGTGGAATCGAACGAGGGCCGTGAAGAGAACGCGAAGGTCCAATTGGATTGGTCGAAGGGGTTGCCGCAGTCAAGATGACTTTGGTGGGTCCCGTCATCAAGACATGAACGTCGTTGACCTTGACGTCGGGTCCATGCAAAGTTGGGGGAGTCTTCACTGTGTCAGGAACTACAGGGGCATGGCTATCATCTGAAAATGCAGAAGTTGGTACAGTGTAAGTGGATGGACGAGGAGTTTCAGACGCAAATGCAAAGCGAGGCTGAGGTAATTTCTTGGGAGTTGTATCAGGACCGGCTTGTGAGATCCTGGCAGACGATGGAGAAACAAATGTAAAATCTGAGGTTGTCGTGGAGAAACGCGACTTGGGGTTGAATTGAGAAGCATTTTCATCTGAGGGTGAACTGAAGGTGCTAGGGAGTTGGGGCAATTCCCTTTCCTCTGTTGGTTTGGTTGATTGCTTGCCTCGAGTGATAAAGTCGAAGACCTGAGAAGCACGCTGAGGTGTATTAGGGTCCACGTGGATATAAGGTATGTTCTGAGTATCAGTCTCGTCCTTAGACGTGTTTGATGTAAGACTGAGCTCGACCTCCATAGATGAAATCGCTGGATTGTCTATCTCGCTCATCATCGACATGTCGACGTCACTGACAAACGAGACTTCATGATTAATGCGACTGTCGATGGGAGTATGCAATCCCATGGAAGAATTCAATGACGATCCCTCTGTTTCTCTGAAAGGTCTAATTTGAGCATCATAAACGGTTGATACCTACAACGCAAACTTACCCCAAGACACGTTCTGCCCATGAGATATCACCCTCGCTGTTATCCTGACCAGCTACAGGTGTGGGAAAACCTAGCAATTGGCGAAGAGTAGAACCGCTGCGCTTGCACTGTGCGCGACCTTCGTTGATGGGGACTTCAGAGGATGTCGAATCGTTTGCGAATGCATCTGCTGCAATTTTGCCATGATCATCATACAGCTCAATAAGGCTGACCACCGAAGGATCGGATCTGAGACGAAGAATACGACTGTCCTCTTTGGCAGCCAAAGAGTTGCGATTCTCTTTCGAAGGCTTATCCTTGTCCCTGTTGGCATTTGGAAATTCGGTGGATGCGTGGTGCTTTCGTTGGTGTACGGTGACGTTGTAGGTTCCTCTTTGACTTATAGTGGTGCTTGCAATGCTAACACTAGATGACATTGGATTTGAAAGAACGGTGTTGGCCGGTTGCGCTGTCAAGTCTTGTCGTCAGATGCATAAACCTGGTAATCTGGTTTGTAAACATACGCAAATGCAACATGGGTGGGTGTTCGATTGTGCGGGACTCTCTATGACGGGCAGAAGAGGTACGTAGAATCCGACCAATGGCGGCTTCGTGTTCATCATGATCAAGTGGGGTTGGCTCAAGCCAGGTGGGCTCAGGAAGGGGGACATCGTGTGCGTTGTTTGGTTTATGTTTTTTGTTACTTTTCTTTCCACCGAAAGAGAGAAGGCGTTTAAGGAGCTTCATGGTAAAAGAGTGTTCTTTAGAAGGAGCGTAAAGAGCTCTCGAAGAGCGTTGTCGATTGTCGTTGGCAGTTGGTAAGGAACAGACGATTTCGAACTAAGTCAAAACAAACCAAAGCAACACCGACGCGACTGTGTCACATGACATGACCTAATTAAGCCATTGGTCCACAGTCTCTGAACTCATTTAGGCTCTGCGGAGCTTGTGCGAATCTTTAATATGTGAGCCTTGAGGTGTCCATTTGACCCCTCAGACGACCTCAGACTCGACTAGAACCAGCACTCTTTGACGACCAACCATCATCATGGCCACGACTTTAATGCCTTACATGGTGGAAAACACCGGCAGCACTGCCAGGGACTTTGCCATGCTCGAACGAAACATCTTATCTCACATTAAACTGTCTGTCGTACTCTCCTTGCTCTCGTCTTCTCTTCTATTACATGCTCGGCTGGTGCCCAGTACAGGGACTAACGAGGAATCGACAAGTGGAGTCGTACTTGGGTCTCTTCAGTTTGCAGCAGCGATACTGTCTTTAGTCGCAGGGGCATGGGAGTATTACTGTGGTTATTGGGATCTCAGAAAAGCTAGGGCATTTTTAGCCTCTACCCAGTCAGCTGTATTTCTGAGAAAGGAGTGCATCGTGCTAACCCTTTCAAAACAGGTCGCATTTAATCGGTATGGGGATTGTTTCGGGGATCATTTTTGGCACATGTATTGTCCTTCTTATCCAGGCCACCCAGTAATTCAGGTATGTTGGACCCAGAACCCCATGCAATGAGCCCGCTTCTCACCACGATGTTCAGGAAAGTTTGCCGTTACTCACACGACTTCTTGAATAAAACCTATTGAATTTGGTAATGAAGAAGTTTTGGGGTTGATGTCTGTGACTGTTTGAGTGATTTTTTACGAGTAATGGCCTATAATTACTGGATTAAAGTCGGTTATAGATGTAATAATGAGTGAGATTGAAGGGATAAAAGATGATTGCCCCTGAAGGGAACGTGTACTAAATATGGAACTGATGTGTGGTTCGATCTTTTTTGACAATTATTTAAATATCGTAGTCTCTTTTCAACTTTACTTACCCCATCATCGTCCTTTCCCTCTACCTGTATTTATCCCTCTAGACTTATGAAGATCAGCCAAAAGATTCAGCAATCCGCAAAGGATGACAAGGTCTGGTGGTCGTTCGAGTACTTCCCGCCCCGCACTGCCCAGGCAAGTCTTCGCATTTCTTAAACCTGGAGCCCAATGTCCTCAACAGCTCATTACAGGGTCTGCAAAACTTGTTGGATCGTATAGAACGTATGAGAGCACTTGGTCCTGAATTCATAGACATTACATGGTTCGTAGATTTACTTTTATCTGTTATCAGTCTTCAACTCATCTTTTGTGATCAGGAATGCCGGTGGTAGAACATCGGACTTGACGTCTGAGATGGTCAAGACGTGTCAAGGCTTGATTGGTATAGAAACATGTATGCATTTGACGTGCACCAACATGCCGAAGGAAAAGGTTGACATCGCGCTCAAGGTAAGAGGTTTTTTCGGTCATAACGGCTTTACCGACCAGCTCAAATCATTCTTGCTAGGATGCCAAACAACACGGCTGCAGGAACGTCCTTGCTCTTCGGGGTGACCCTCCTATGGGCAAGGACGAGTGGGAGGCCGTAGAAGGTGGTTTCGTGCATGGTATCGACCTCGTAAAGCACATCCGCAAAGATTATGGTGACTATTTCGACATTGCTGTCGCCGGTTTCCCTCAGCACATGATGCTTCCTCCCGATGAGCTCAAGAAAGAAGTACAATGGTTGAAAGAGAAGATCGACGCTGGTGTAAACTTTATCTTCACTCAGATGTTCTACGACGTCGAGCTCTTCATCAACTGGGTGAAGGAGGTACGCGCAGCTGGCATCACCATTCCCATTGTTCCTGGTATCGCCCCCATCCAGACATGGAACGGTTTCCAACGTGCCACGAGTCTCGCTCAGATTACCATCCCTCAGTTCTTCCTCGATGCTTTGGAACCAGTAAAGAACGATGACGAGAAAGTTCGAGAAATCGGTACCAGATTGGTGGCTGATATGTGCAGACGCATTTTGAAAGAAGATATCGGTATTCGCGGTTTACATTTCTACACCATGAACCTGGAGAAGGGAACCAAAATGCTTCTGGAAGAGCTCAACCTCGTTCCTAGAATTGAGACAATCAAACCCCTCCCATGGAGACAGGTAAGTTTCAGTGCAGCTCCACTGAACAAATCTAAAATTGACCGCTCTTCTTAGTCTCTTACACCTACAAGACGGCAAGAATCCATCCGACCCATCTTTTGGGCCAATCGCACAAAGTCCTATATTTCTCGCACGGAGAACTGGGATGAGTATCCAAACGGTCGTTTCGGAGACTCTCGCAGTCCTGCTTACGGAGAATTGGATGGTTATGGTGTCTGGATTAAGCAGACAGTAAGTGATTTGATCCCTTGCTTTGTGGCTGATATTAACTTTGCCCATCAGAAAGAGAATGCTCTCAAACTTTGGGGTCATCCCGAAACAATGACCGACATCACTGACCTCTTCGCCAAATTCTGTAGCAGTGAGCTGTCTGCCCTCCCATGGTCAGATCAAGCACCGTCCAAGGAGACATCCGTCATCGCTCCCCAATTGGCACAAATGAACCGTTACGGCTTCTTGACCATCAACTCACAGCCAGCTGTCAACGGTGCTCGCAGTGACGACAAAGTCTTTGGTTGGGGTCCCAGCAACGGCTACGTCTACCAGAAGGTAACGCATTCAATTCGTCTCGTCATTTAGTCCGGCTGTTAATACATATATTTTCAGGCATACCTCGAGTTCTTCGTCAATCCCCAGCTTTTGGAGCTCTTGCTGAAGTACATTGAGCGCGACAACGACATCACTTACTATGTCATCAACAAGCGTGGCGATCTTCGTACAAACACTCACTCTGATGGTCCCAATGCTGTCACCTGGGGTGTCTTCCCTGGAAAGGAGATCGTCCAGCCTACCATCGTAGAAGCCGTCAGCTTTATGGCATGGAAGGTTCGTATACATTATACATCAACAGGATATTTTTGGCTGATCTTGCTATAGGACGAAGCTTACGAACTGGGAACACAATGGGCTAAACTCTACGAGTCCGGCTCCACATCGCAAAAACTGATCAGCGATCTCATGGAAACATCTTTCCTCGTCAACATCGTCCACAACAATTTCCATGACCCCGAGGCCATCTTCCAGCCATTCATGAAGGCCGGAGCTGAGTACGAAGCTCTGCAAGCCAAGACGAACGGCGTCAATGGCCACTAGTCGTTTTCCTCCAAAACTCTTCTTCGATTTCAATTTCTCTTTTTTTTACTCAAAAGCAGGCGGGTTCAACCCCCGTTTTGTTTTCCCGCCATCGACTTGGGCTTTCATGATTTTCATCTACTATACCTTGCATACCATCCTACCATCTGCATTGCATTCTCAACACATTCATGTACATTTTGCATCAACTGCATTTCATCATAGATATCCCATCGTCACATGGCATTACTACCTATCTACACTAGCAACATTACCTGGAATACACTACCTTGAAAATGACGTCTCCCAAGTACTTTAAATGATGTCAGAGAAAAAGAAATCAGTATTTGTGGGTGGTGGTCCAGCAACAAGACCACTGGGTATCTCGACCATCTCTCCAGAGAGGTCTAATAACATGTCAAAATGCGTTGAGATCCATATCGAAGAAAGTGGTTCATACCTAGCAATTTGATCTTTAATCCAATCTCTGTCAACGCCTGGACGAATCCAGCTGTTTCTTTCGACGCAACATGACCGCCGTCCCGTCTGAGCATGTTCAGGCCATCTGTCCAATCTGCCCATCTAGATTGGTCGGGTGCTATTTGGTCCGCCAGAGAGCCTTCATGCGCGCTAAGCAATGAGAATGACAAAGGTGAAGGGACGCTGTGGGCAGCGGTGGGCGGTAGGTCAGTTTGGTCTCTGAGCATATTTGGAGGTGGCGCGCATGTTCCCGTCGCGATTTCACTGATCATGGACACGTCAATCCTATCGGGGAGGTCTTCAAGGCCGTTTCGGACTGGGAACTTGATTGCGCTATCCACATAATGGAGATACTTGAGACCGGTGTCCTATATTCACAGGCTGCGTGTTAGGGGATAGATTATGAAATAAATATAAGATGCAAAGGGTTTCCTACCAATCGCATGAATCTCCATGGCCGAGAAGGACGTCGGACTGCTTCACGGGGTGAAGATTGGGGCAGGGCGTTCACGAACCAAGCACCCTGGAGCAAACATTGAATTCGTTGTTGACGGACAAACTCATATGACTCTTTGTAAAGTTTGGCACGCAGATTCCTGAGCAAAGTTCGATAAATGGGGAATGTAAAGATACACTGAATCAAGAAATCTGTGCTCACCGTACTGGAACTTTGCTCAACAAGTCATCTTCCAGTTCGAGTTCCTTCATTTGGCGATCCCTGACCGCTCGATACTCGCATTCAATAAATTCATGCTCCACCTCATGCCAGGGCCGTGCATTTTCCCGTCGCAGAGCAACCTTGACTCTGAGATACCATCAGCACAACCATGGAAATGATGCAACTTGTCAAAAGACTGACTGGCTGTGTACCAAAGCAACGACGCGAGTGAAGTCACCTGTCGCGGCACCGCTTTCACTCCACATTCGGATAAAAAATTGAGTTGCAAGAGAGTGGACTTTGTAAAAGTCGAGGAAGAAAGGTTGAAATGAAGTTGATGTCGAATCTAGAATCTGGGTGAATGGTTGCAGGGCTTAAAGGGAAAAAGAGTCACTGACAGCCAGGCGCAAAAATAGCCCAATGTCCTGACAAAAGTTCAACGACCTCATTCGAGGCTTTAGCTATAGGACAACGTCGTTCCTCTGGACGGCTGAGTTGTTCAAGGAGAAGCTGTAAACATGGTGTTATGGTAGTTCAATAAGGATACCAAAATGGGTTCAAACCTTAGAGAAATCCGGATTACTTTCGACGAATTTCCTCTAGGAGGCGGTAATGCTTTAGAATATGTTGCGCGGAAAAATAAAAAAGGATAACAAACCAAACACTCTAGCCCCAGCACTCCTACTTCGCTGAATTCCTGCACAACGTCCTCTGTATCAAAACCCAGGATACGCCACTTGATAGGTTGGCCCATCTGATCTACTTCTTCATCAAGTTTGCAATGTTTCCAAATTGCGTCAAGTGCTTCTGCATGGGTATCATCGACCTCTGGATCGACAAGGGTCGTCTTCTTGCGATAAATTACACGTATAAAATTAGCTTGAAAGTCAAGGATGCAAGACGTAAGATCTTCAATGGTATGTAGCGACATCAACCGCTGTAAAATCTTGAGCATGGCACAGTAAATATGGCCTTTATGGTCGACTTACCACAACGGCTTTCCGAACATTAAGTCGTTCCAGTTCTGCGATAAATTCCTCCCACCTGTTATCGCTTGCATGAGCCAGCAAAGAGTTGATCAACATCATGCTTGAAAAAGGGTCATTATATTGGACGGCGGATTGTGGGTATGATGGACGAACCTGTACTGCGCCATTGCCGTATCAGCGCTGCCCAGCCTGTTTACTACAGTCTCCAATAGACCCCTCTCCTTCCTCATCTGCTCAAACACAACCTGGAAGCCATAACGATTCACAGATCCAGGTGATACGCTGGGTGGATTCCTACTCGAGCTTGCCAATTGTGGGCCGGACGCAGTGTTAGGATCGGCTTCAACCAGCTTCTTCAAGATGGCAGTAGCAGGGCGGCAAACGTTGATCAAAGATTGGGGGGATGAGAGAATTTGAACGACGCGTAGAATGAAATTGTTGTCAAGATTAGCCCACCCGTAGTCGAGTTCCATTAGATTTTGCATAGCGGTCAACGCATACTGAGGACGTTCAAGTATAAGCAGGTAGGAGCTACATAAACATATGCCTGACGTACCGCAAGGGTATTTCCATTGGTTTTGTATATTGCTTCCACAAGATCTGAAAGACCGTCCAACTTGACGAATTCTTGTGCAAATTGTTCCTCCTATTCTTATGAATTAACCACATTGTATTCGTCTTTCAACCGCCATAACCCACCCGAATGAACTTTTGCAATGAAAATAGTGTAAGCTTCATGTTCTTGTCATTGCTGTTACTTAGTTTCTCCGTCAACTCGCGCGCATCTCGAGCAGGCGCATTGACAAGCCTGATAATAGAGTTAAGTTAACGACGTTGGGGTGATGTTACCCTCACTCCACTCACTTTAAGTTGACCTTGTTTTTAATCTTCTTTCTCAGATTGTCATTGGTCACTAACTCGTCCGTGTCGACGTCCCTTAGCGCATAATATGAGGGGGGGTCATTGACTTTGAGGTTGATGCATAGCTGCTTGACCACATCATCGACAGTCAAGGTAGGGTCTATCCTAGTGCGAACTGTTACACCATCTCCAGTGGTGACATTGTTGGTTGGGACTAATGTTGGTTTCGACGGATTGCCATTTGCTGAAGTGGATGCTAAGGGTGCTCTCGAGCCAGATGCCGTTTGAGATGGATGTGACATGGGACAAGGTGTTCAGAAAGCGGTAGCGTGGTCACAAAATGGCCGATTACAGCAAGATCCAAAATCACGTCAATCTTTTTGGACAAAATACAAGATATTGATATCGTAAATACATGAAAGCCAACTCAACTACCATAACATGAACTTACGAATGATGTTTGAATTGGAAAAGATTCTGCGATTAAAAAAGTCGTCAGAAATGGGTCAACGATTCAGATGACAGAAGAAAAAAAAAATCAGAACAAAGCGAATGTATCGACTTGGGCAACCAATTACAAGAATTGATAGCTCCGACTGACGTGCAAATATTCGGAGATTCATCACATAAAGATATTGAAAGTTACTTACTTGCAAAAATGTGTCGTACAAGTTGTGGAAGTAGAGGACAGATGAGATGAGTCCAAGTCTTTGCTTCACTCTGTTTTTTTATGTTCTGGGATGGTGAGAATATATTTCCGTTTTTAATGCGATTTTGGGCTCCATTGAACTTGTGCTCATGAGACGTTGAATTACGATGTTGGCACTCATAATAGGTCATTGCAAAGCATGGAAAACGTGTTTGGTATAGATATAAAATACATGAATACAGGCTGCAGTTCATATTGATTAAATGGCCAACTCATAAGCGAAAGCGACACCAATTTTCGCGAACTCGAGCGAATGAGACCAAGAGAATCCACTGACGCTGGTTGTGTCAGATGAACTGTGGATGGAGGGGTTGTCGTTGCCCGTAACAGCCTCATAGGGGAACGACGAGGGGAATCCAGCCTTGTACCAGCTGGCATGATCAGAGCAGGCATACCCGCACTATTGGAATGTTAATTAAATTTCAGAACGCTTAGTTAAAATGAAGAAGACTCACGGCCTTGTCCATTGCCCATGGGATTCTTGAGTAGGTAGTGATCAAGTTCTTGAGGAAGTTGTTGAGGTCGGTATTGATGTAATCGGCCTGCAGGGCCATGACTTCCGTTGTTCCTGGTTTGAAGCTGTGGGCAATGCAATGAGTAACAATTCGACAAGTGCGTGGAAGGAGTACGCACTATCCAGACATATCAAGTTGCATGAATGCCCTGACTTTCACGCCGGCATTCTTGTAGTTGGTGGCAATGGCTTGGGATCCCAAAAGACCAACCTCTTCGGCAGCATACCAGTGGAATTCAACGGGGTTCGTAGGGCGGAAGCCAGCAGCAAGGAGAGCGCGGAAACCTTCGATAAGGTTAACGGAGCCTGTGCCGTCGTCGTCGGCACCAGGAGCACGGCCGCTTGTGGGGTTGCTCAGGTTAATGGAATCCATGTGTGCACCGAGAATGACTACTTCTGCAGAGGGGTTTGTTCCAGGGATCTTCGCAATGATTGAAGACTGAACATAGCTGTGAGTAAAGAGTTTGGCGGTGACATCACTGCGGCCATAGGTAGATGCGATCTACAGAAAAAAAAATCAGAATTTGTTGTCGTCGATTGAAATATGAAAACATACGCTATTGACGGTGTTAAGAATCCAGTTGCTGGCGCTGGCTCCTGTAGAGGCCTTGTAGTAACGGTTGTTGAATGCTGTGAGGCTGGAGAGGTATGACTGCATGTTCGAGGTTGATACACTGGCCAGAATGGGTCTCAGCTCGGTTTGGTGGGATGGAGTGGGGTCTAGATAAACGTTCAGTAGATGTATTGGGCTCCTGAAAACAAAACTAACAAGCAATGGCGGCAGTAGCAAGGTTTGCGCTCCTCTGCGATGAACCAGCCTGCTCGAGCTCATAAACCTCAGTGACGTCAAACTATTCACAGAAAGTCATTTCACTGTTCCAACGGAGTGATAGTAGCTTGACGTACGAATTTCTTGCCAGCGCGAAGGAGATCGAACACCTCAGCCTCAGTTTTCCACACGGGCTCCGCACCCTCCGCAAGACTCAACAAACGCAGGCCTTTGGCTGTGTTGGCCTCGATGACGGAATGCGAAATGGGGCCAGCATTGACGAGAGTCAAAGAGGCGAGGATGAAGGAGAGAAGGGTGGGGAACTTGAACAACATTGTGCGGGACAGGAACCTGGAGGAGCAGGGGCACAAACAAGACTTCTTGCCATCCGGTTACATATATAGGCCCCATGTAGAGATGATAGATATAAGAAGCAAGAAACAAATGACTTTAGGGCCCCCGATAAAGTATGGTCGAGCATAAGTTGTGCATGGAGGGACACATTTGATTCAAGTAGCCGAAGCGACTAATGACGGCTTCGTGTCGAATGAAGGAAAGTGAACCACGAGGCGCGCGGTATTCGGCTGAAATTCATTGAGATAAGTCCTTGGACGCACCTGGGTGCACGCAGATTGGCGTTGTCGGGTCCATTATCTCTGTTGATAAGTGCAAAGAAGGTTCACTGGTTGCATGGGAGGTGAATTCCATGTGACTATCGATGATCCAACATCTGGTGGTCGCTTCATGAAACCTAATGGTTCATAACAAGGGGCAGCATGACACCGCTCATAGCTCGGAGCGGCTATTCAATCACTTCGTCCCTCTATCCCTCTCGTAATCCACTATTTTCAGAATCCATTATCCGCTGATGAAAAGCGACAACCATTCGGTCTATATATTAATAGAAACCATCAAATAAAAGCAATGATAATCAGGAAAAAAGTCAAAGAATTCAAGATGTCTGAAAACAACGCAGCATGGTGTTTTATGTACATACCTTATGTCCTATATGAAGATCATATGGCGTTATCTGCTCGGAGTTTCATGCTTCGACGACCACAAGTCGAAAAGTCAGATGGGTTACAGCCTGCCTCTCACCGTCAACTAGCATAGCCTTGAAGCTTGAGCTTGAAGGACTACAAACGCCTTGAACTTTCTCTCCCGGTTTCGATTACTGTACGAAGGACAAATCTGCTACAGGTTTCTGTTGTGCATAGTAGTTGCGTGGTACCAACGTTCACGTTGTGAACAATGTGAAGTCAAGAGGGACCACTGACAGAGATAGATTTTCCGCGCAACGACCGAGATTGAACATACTCCGACAAGTTCCAGGTGACAAAGATAAGCACACACACACACACACCTTCAAGCTTTTATCTGAAGAGTGCAAGTTGCAATCTCTTTCTAGTAGCACCACCTCGACAGTATACCTTTCATGCGATTCAAAGTTTTTTTTTCAAAGAATACTCAGTTATAATAACTGAAATGGAAATACATGGCCCGCATCGTAATTACAGTTAGAAACCTAGCATGATGTAGGTCAGCCCCTCGATTTGCCTACCACCAGGACATCCATCTTTTCTCCAGTCTTGGTCCCTATAAACCATGAACAGCGTGAGGTCCCGTCGCATACCGCACAGCTATTCGGCTGGCTCGTTGGATCTTGTGCAGCTTTTACATACCAGCTTTTCGCCCTCCCTTATCACGGAGTCAATGACGCTGGACTCGCTGCCTAGCCAAGGCTCGCTGCCGCCCGGAAGCACTCCATTATTTCCTCAGTGTCGTAGCTCCTCTTTCCAGCTAATCGGGCTCGGCGAACACCTTCGCTTGTTTGCGAGCGAGTCCATGGGTAAGCAACAGCCTGTTGGTTCATTGCGGGGCCAGAGTCGAACTGTTTTGAGCATGCCGACATCCCCACGATTGAGTAAGTTAATCAAGGAGTGTCTTAGTATCGAGAAATGGGCAGTGCGTACTATTTCGCTGGGCTTATGCTTGAATATGCATATATTGAATGAGTCGACATAGGATGCCTCATGCGGCTGGCAGCCACCAGGACACATACCTTGGGAAAGAGTACCAGAACCAGATAAATTTTCTTGGACACCAGAAGGATCCGTTTACTCTAGGGAGAACTTTGTGAAAGCGCTTAAATTCAACCGCTCTTGTCGCAGTCCACAAAGCACAGTCACTGACTTGCCTTCGAAACGCGACGATGCGACCCTTAGCCCTCTCAAACTCGAAGGATCCAGACCGTCAGAGCAGGAAATACAGGAGATGATGAGCGAACTAAAATGCCTAAGATCTTATTTCCAGGACTCGTTGCAGATCTGCGAGGGCACTAACGGTCAGGCTCAAGCATCGAACGCCACTGTAAGCCCCAAACAGACATCGACTGCGAAAGCCCCTGCACTGGCACTACGGAGAGGAAAGCAGCCGCCGTCGCGCCTATCGTTATCGAAAAAGCAGAGACCAAAGGATCTCAGCTACCCTAGCATTCCATCAGCATTTCTCGGATCACCTACACGTCATGAGTCGTCGTCCAAACCTATCGACGATGAGGCCGAGTCGACGAAATCGATGATGAACGCTCAGGACATGATCCAAAATCTCCGTTCTCAATGTTCCGCCATGCTTGTCCCAAAAAGAGCCGTCGCGTCACCTAAGGTCCCGCTTTCGCCAGTGGAGAAGCAGCCGGTCAACTCAGAAGAATGCAAGGTGACCACAGTCTCTCAGGAACCCACTAAGCCCAAGGTTAGCAAAAATCCGGTGGTCGCTCCTGTCCGTAATGCGAAGCCTGTAACCACTAGAATCCAGAGGGTTCCTCCTCCCAGCATCGGGAACGAAAAGAGTCCAGTTCTGGGGAATTCCCAACGAGATGGCACCGTGTTGAAAGCCGCTCCTGTAAAGCCAACTAGCAAGTCACCTTCACCCCCTTCCACAACGCCCGCTTTCCATGTCCCAACATCGCCCAACGTAGCTCCTCGAAAAAACCTTCCGCGCAACTGTAGGACGGTTCGTTTCGAGACCCCCATCAACACCTATACAAAGAAAGGAAATGCTAGCTCATCCGAGGACGATTCTCAGTCTTCCACGTTCAGCATCGAGCCCTTGGATGCCAAGTATCCGAGTTTGACAGGGTCCCTAGAATCTTCCCATAGATCTGGAGGCCCTAGAGGCGGACTTTCACGATCACTGCCTCCGGCGTCTAAGTCCAAAAGCGCTGTTTCTCAGGGTTTAACTTCTAGTTTTAGGAAGAACACGGAGCAAGTGGCTTCTAACGCTGGAGTGCCGCGGACGGATGCCGTATCGACCATAGCCCAAGGTGCTCTTACTGTCACAGCATCGAAAGTAACTTTGGGGAAAGAATTAAAGGCGACCAGCGATACATCCGGTGGACTTTCCGCTCCACAAGCTACGACCACGACCCATTCGCTGGGAAGAAACTCGCTCAGCCGTATAATCAGGGGTCCAATGTTTTCTGCGAGTAAAGAAATAAAGAGAGAGACGGTTTGTATGGGCCCAAAGGTTGCTAGGCAGCAGATTGTTGACAACAGGCCCTCGAGCGAGATCGTTGGGACGTCGGGGGACAAACGAAAGAGTAGAATGCCAGGTACTTTACGTAGTATCTTTACCAGATTTAAATGAGTCGTACCCCGTTGTAATTTGTCTGCATCATGGTTAATGGATACCCTTAATAATTGGCTTGATTACCGCGAGACTCATCTGTGCACAAAATGAGCGCTTATCATCGGCCTGATGGTCTAGTAGTATGATTCCTTGTTAGGGAGTTGCTTCCAAATCGAGGAGGTCCCGGGTTCAATTCCCGGTCAGGCCCACCATTCGGTGATATGACTTTTTGTTGATGTTTTTTCGCCATGGTCTTGATCGAATATGCTTTTTTGCATCGTAAATGTTGGATAAAACAACGATGAATGTACATCCCGTGCCATTAATTTTTGTACATGTCTGGGATCTTTCTCAATGATATTGCTTTCAAGTTATTGACCCTTCTAACCCTGAGACATGTAGATGTAGAAACCATTCAGTACATAAGTATATAAAAATGTTATAAAAGTGTTGCATAATACGTTATAGGAGTCCTGTTTTACTTCAAGTATATACCCTTAATGGGTGTCTCCGAGGCTTGAATGGGAGTTAAAGCCTCCCTGACCACGGCCTCTAGCTGGGCCGCCAAGCCTTATTCTTCCCATGAATGGGAGTAAAGGCGGGTTCATATGTGGACCGCTAGGTGGCCCGGGTGCTGGATCGCTCTGAGATACAGCAGGCAATTCATCTTCGACGTCGTCCTAGATAGCAAACTATAAGTTAGAATTGATATCCGACATCGTGCTACTCACCTCCAGATCGATGACAAGAGCGCCAGTGTGCCAACCAGCAGCTGTCACCGCAAAACAGAATCTATCCAGCGGCTTCTTTTTACTAAAATGGTCAAAACGGACTTCGGTAGGCGAAGTGACGTCAGGAGGTGTCGAGTACGTCCTGCCACGCTGTCGCGCGTCGGTTCTGACACGCTCATCGACGAATGCACCAGGCGTTCCGGGTTCAAGCTCCAAAGGGTCACCGAGACCCAATGCTCCAGTGCAATATTTACCCCATGTGAATAGCTTGCCATCGGCAGTCAACGCAGCGCTGTGATAATCTCCGATCGCGACAGAGATGACTGATTTGTTTTGCAGTTCTGGGATCAGTTTAGGGACAGATGAAGGTGTTGTCTCTCTATCGCCAATGAGAACCGTCGAGTGGGATCCCGTAGAATAAGCAATGAAGTGTGCGAAATCGGCAGTTACCTAGCAAAAAAGATAGGCTGTCATTAGTCGTCGCACGACTCTGGGAACCAAGCTCCATACATGTGTGATTTTCAGAGTGGCCGGAGGTTGGGGTTCGAGCGCATGCGCTCCTGGTACAAAAATAGGATTGGATTTGACTTTATCCAACTCACTGAATTCGGGTAGCTATGTTTGAAAGGTTAGCATCACGTTAAAAAATAAAGAAATAAGCCTACATATTCCCATCGTCCCTCAGATGCACGTACTTCGTCGTGAAGTTGGCCATATTTGAGAACATGACCTTCATTTGTCAATCCAACAATGTGACAATCGAACCCAGCGATTTGGATGAGATGGACATTCCTTTCTTCTCCCTCGCTGTTTGATTGTTGAAGAGGCGGTAATGCAGGGATGGAAGGTAGCTTGAAGGGCATCATGTCAAGAGCCCACGGCGCGCAGGGGATGGTATTACCATCCGGCCAAATAGTGCTGTTGACTTGCTGATCCATTTCTTGCATCTTCGCCTGGATCATACTTCTCATTGTCGTGGCGGATGGCCACCATACAAAAACGTCTCCCGACTTGGTCAGGAAGGATGAGAAGACCCATCCGCACTCTATTTGAATCGGGCGATATTCTGGTTCAGCCAAAATAGGCGAAGACAACCAAAAGGGCCTTCCCCAGCGCGTGAAGGTCCAGATTTTGTTTGTCTTGTCCAAGCAAGAAGAGTGCAAACGGCCACAACTATTTATATGCATGTTTCATCCGGTCTGTTACCAATTTATATCGATGTTCACATACCTTATGCTGCGGATAGGGGAAGGCATGACCAACTTCATTGGCTGACTTGCTTGTTTGAACGGGGAAGAGAATCCAACGTTGCTTGGGTTATACCCTATGCTACCATCCAGTGTACCTTGGGTAAGAGCATCAGCCTTTGGTCCCTTGTCTAAAAGGTCGATGAAGCTGCTAACCCCAGACATAAATGTTCCCTGTTGAATCAAGCGCGTGGAACGACCTGAAGGAGGCGGATCAGATCCACGGATAAGAAGAGAGATGTTTGCATACATGCCACCTGCGGCAAGCTTAACTATGCGGGCCGGAATTTTGAGTGGTACTGGGTAGGGAATCCCTCCTCCAAGCACGGATTTAGGAAGAACAGGAAGACCGAGCCGGGCATTACCTTTATCTCTGTTCATGAATTCAGCATGGAATGTGAAGATCTTGGCTAGGCTTCCACGCTCACCCCCAAACGAAGACTGATATAAGATATGAATATTAAGACGTTTCGTTGGAACAGCAGGTCAAATACCTTTTGGGTTCGAAAGTCTGCTGTAAATGAACTTCCAGCCGCTCGTTCTTGCAGTGCTTTCGCCGGTGAAGTTGAAATCTTCTACCAGCTTACGCCTCCAAAGGGTATCATCAGAGCAGACGATAGAAAAGAACTGGGAAAGGAATCAGTAGAAGCCTTTGAATGGCGTTTGGATGACACGACTTACCTTGTTACAACAGGTGAGATAAAGTAGATCTTGAACCGGAAGAAGGGGAAAGATGTTGTCAATGAGAACCTCGATGGGAACGTCTTCAAAGCGAGATGAAGTAGACATGGTGAGATATCCTAATTCGATCGCTGCGGTGAGCTACCGTTTCACAGGCAATCGGTCGTCTTACTGAATATTCTCAAGACGCTGCAGAAAGATGGTAGTCAGTTATTGAGACCCAAGCTGGATGCTGCCCAGAGTGACTTTAAAGGTTTCCAGATGAGAAGAGGAGATAAGGATGAATAGAAAGAACAGACTGCGGATGAAGCTTAAAGACTCGATACGCAGTCGTGGATAGGAGCAGACCTATGTAATCCTCCGCTGATCTCATAAACTTAGGGGTCATGACTTCACTGCTTCTGTTTGCTCTTGTTTGGCAATACACGACTTGTGTAATCAAACAAACCGTTTTCTTTCTCTCTTTCCTTTTATTCCTGTAACAGTCAAAGATGTTTGACTCGGCTATGTTTTTTCTTATTCGTCTCGCTTGATCTGTGTTCTAAATATCAGAAAGATTGACGCTCGTTTCGTAGTTCAAAGTTGATCCTCCTATATATGTTAGGCGCCAAAGCGACACTGGAACCCTACTCAGGCATATCCATGTCACGGGTGTAATAATCACCCCCATGGAGTCCTCTGACCTCTGTCCAGCCACGCAGGAAAATTGACAACGGGCGCTGCCGAAAACACTGTCAACAATTACTACATACACCTACCCGCTTCCGACCTTCTATGTATTTGTCTGTTTTTCGCTTTCCCTTGGGACTGGACTGCTTATTCTGGGAACCTCACGGCTTCATGCACCCGCCGATTATCTGATGAAGAAATCAACAGTCTTTGTGGATTGGAGAATGAAGAGCCATAAGAGTATTGATAATAAGCAGTTCTGTATCATCAACACCGTCCGCAAACGATGGAAACTTTTATTTTCCGCAAATGCCAGTTGTGCGTTGATCGGCGCTCGTTGCAACTGCGGTCGACCAACTCTGTTCTCGGGATCACACCCACTCCATTAATTAAAACGTTTCCAGTCACTTGCTTCAAACCCTGCCGTACAACTTGAACTGCCCATCAGTGACCGGCATGTTGAAAGCGAAATCTTTTTGAAAGCAGAAACACGAGGTGAAATTTTATTTACCGGGCGTTGCACCTACTGATCATTGGCAGGGTTCGGAATTTGACGCGCCACTACTTTCAATAAGTATTGGCTGTGATTTATAAATCAAATTTTGTTTGTCAATTTTTGGAATATGGGTGTTGCGACGCAGTTCCGTGCGATGTGGACAACATGAAACACCATCAAATGTTGTACACATTTTCTTTACCCACCCCAACGTATCTCAACTGTTTTCTCCAAGGCCGACGGCGATGACTTCATCGCTGCCAAGTCCAGACAGACCCCGTCCTTTAAGTTTGCTTGTCAATGTCAGGTAAGTCAGGGTATGTCTGCTTGGAATCTTATTCGGTTCCACGCCGACATACGGAATTTCATCTGTATCAGCATCGGGAATTAGACTCTTAGAAGCACTTTTTCCCATCACTCACCCGTCAAACGCAAATATGCCCGAACCGATATGACTGCCCAATTGTTCTGCTTCGCCTCGAAGGTATCTTTTCGACAAACTGTTTGTGTGTAAAAAGTAAGCTTCCTTTTCCACAGACAGAGATAAATATTGCATCATCTGGTCACTGTCGTTCCCATACACATCGAGCTGATTGGATGGATAATTCGTATAATTAGGTCAGCTTTCATGGAGATTGAAAAGAAGCATCCTGATAAACCCATCAAGCATCACATTCGAAGCACAAGTCAATAATAAACGAGGCGTGGTAAACTTTGCATTCGTCGAAGCAAAGGATGACTACCATGGTGTGATCTTTTTTTGTCGAAATCAAGATAAAACCAGTATTTCAACATCTGACAAAGTGGTGACACTCCGAAACACGTTTTTGTAGAACTCCCGAAGCCGCACGCGTATGACGCGCTGTCAAATCGCGCTCAACTCTGAATGTGAAGGGCTTCAGCTAGACGGGAACACGCTGGAGCTGTCTATGATAAGTTGGTCAATCGCTGTTTATGCGCACGCAACCATGTTCTCACTCCGCTGCTGAACCTTCAGGGTAAGACGATGGAGGCAAATGTCACATCAATCTGAACCGTAATAGTAATGATAACAAATGGAGGATGTCGCAGCGTGGAGATCATTGTAAAAAGGAAGCTTCGCGGTTCATGTTTGTTTTGAATGTGCTGTGAAAAAAACTCGCATTGACGAAACTGCAAAAAAACTTTCAGTGTGACCCAGGTGAATCGTAGCCCTTCTGTCGTGGACGCACGTTAACCCCGATGAGCTCCAAAAGACTGGCACTGCGGGGCCACGAGCCCCTGCTTTCCTTTCTGGCGATTCTCGAAAAAATATCCTTTATCCTGGGGTCAGAGGAATCGCTTTGGTCATGCGCACCAGGAAAGACCCCCCGGAATTGGGAATGCCGTTAATCACAGTTCCGTACATACTATAAGGGTCATGATAATGATATGGGCGTGTTGTTTGTCCACACATGTACAGCTTTACTGGACAGGCAATGTGAAAGACACGTCGGACTGGCCCATCGCGCAAAATATTGTAAAAGATTGGGAATCAGTGGGCGTTATTTATGAGATACGAGTAAGATAACACAGGTCCTCGACGGAGGGTCCCAGTTTTGCTCATTCGATGATTGAGAAAAAAATAACCCGGCAGTTTGCCTCCGATCTCGACGCTTTTTCCCCTTCGGCCAGACTGTGCGATGCTTCCATCTACCCTCTCGGCATTCACGTTTTTTAATTTTGCTTTTTCACTCCTTTCGAATTGACTCTCTGGAATGACGCGTTTGCGCAGCTCATGTGAGGCGTCGGTTCGAGTGAGTTCAAGTTATCTTTGAGGACCTCCGAGTGAGCGATGACTTTCTTCCACGGAAAAGAAGCAGGAATTCCGGCAAATTTTTTGTGCTTTGTTTTTGTTTTTATCATTCAAGCTATCAGAAGAAGCTTTCGGTGGAGTTGTCGAAAGAATCTGCGGATTTACGAACACTTGTCATTCATATACAGTACTTCGGGAGGAAGCGTCCAGCTCCGAACTGGAAGAAAGGGTACCGGTGTGGCGGCCTCGAAGCGAACGAAATTCCAATACTATGCAGGGTATTTACACGGTCGATGAGGAGGTCTAATACAGGCATACCTAGGTAAGATGGCTAAGCAATATCATATGTAGGAGATCGAGTGGATGGAAATGTTTTTGCGTTTCCAGATTAGGTAAAGTACAGGAGGGCGAGGTAGAGGGGATGATCAATTGCAAGTAGTGCGAGAAATATGCAAATGTTAAGAATATAAAGTCGTGTAATGTAATGGCCATAAACCCAAGAAAAGAAAGGGATTGGAGAGATGAAATGCGAAACGAGGCAGGAAATAGAGTGGAAATAGATTAAGCAAGAACTTTATGAAAGGACAGCAAAATGACAACAGAGATCCGAGGGAGGACGCAGAAGAAAGATAAGAAAACAGGGAGAGAAGCGGCGTGGCAGATTGGCGAAGGTGATGATACAGTGCACGAGGACAACCTGAGCTCCATTTTCGATATGAGGGAGAATGTACGTGTTAGAGAGGCTGGGTGGTCGAAATGTAAAGAATACAAGCCTGCCTTACGGCAAGCGGCTGAAAGAGCACGGCGTAAATTAATTACAAAGTGCTGCGAACCATAAACCCCAAGAGTTGGGGGTGCTAATGGTGGTCAAAGTCGTGCTCGCTCGCCCCACCTATACTGGCATGGCCGGTGCCCGGTCGTCCGTTGCTTTCTTCGTCATAAAAGTCAAATCCGTCCGAGGGATAGGCAGTTCCAGACAGAATCGAAGCTGTATGGTAGCCAGGTAAAGGTGTTAGGAGAGTACTATTTTGTGGAAGTCTGTTTAGGGCTTGTTGCTGCTGCGAAGGACGATTGATTGGGAGATGGGGAAGTTGAGAATGATGAACAGAATTACTCTCATAATGCTGCTGATGCTGCTGAGATTGCACGTGGGTTCGAGAGATGAGAGAAGAAGAATTACCGTGCCAGGAGGCAGGGATACCACTACTTCCATACGATCTCGGTCTTGAGTCGTAGCCACCCCCTAAGGTGTCATCTGACTCTAGGGGATATCTTAGGTTGTCTATTGATACAGCGAAACGATCCGCCGAGGTATTATGAGCCAATGATACTGAAGACGCTAGAGAGTGCTGCTGTTGGCGGTGAGCGAGATAGCGGGGGTTGTAGTTGACATGATCGTCGTAGCCGTCGCTGTAGCTCTCTCGGCGCATCGCAGCCGAAGCGGCTTCGGATTCCTTTTTGGCTTTGCGCCACTGTTTGCGAAGCTCTTTGAACTCTGTTGAACATCAATTAATTAAATAAATCGAAATTGGGGAGCGAAGTGCTCCAGATACGAAAAGGAGAACAAAGTACTTACCATTTGGGCTTCGTTTGGGACCATGTTTTTGCATGGTAACATGGGCGTTAAGATGATTGAGAGTACCATATGACTTTGCACAATCCGGCCAGGAGCATTGATAGAGACGTTCTATTTCATCGTATCGCCGGCGCGGACGCTTCTTGACGGTGTTCCCGGGCAGAGCTACGAAAGAGTAAGTCTTGCGATCGACTGCCTCGGAGGCGATCTGGGAGCTGCTGAGTGATCTTTGGAGACTTGAAGCAAAACTACGTGAGGGACTGTGTGGGCCTAAGCTGGGAGGAGCTATTGATGACGAGGTTGATGTACCGGTACCAGGTGGTGAAGGACCATAGGGGTCGACACCGACAGGAGAGTAGGGTAAAAGTGAAGTTGGTGAGTTGAGTAGACCACCGGAGAAGTTGGGCTGCATGGGAGATAGAGAACCGTCGAGTCCGTCGTCTCGATTGTCATAAAATTCGGATTGCTGTTCTCGTTGTTGACGTGAATCATTCCATTCAGACTGTTGCTGCTCTTGAGAAAGGTATTGCGAATGGTTGTGGCGCAAGTCCCGAAGAGAACCTGTGCTGGCACCACGATGCAAAGCTGAAGGGTAGAAAGACGAAGTTGAACGAGAGTTGGTGTTTATTGGTGGATTATAAGCAAACTGAAGCTGAGATTGGTAACGGTCATCATGATAGAGAGGTTGTGATAGAGCAGCTGGTTCGGACATGCGTCGTTGATCGAGAAGTGAAGACTGGAAAGACGAGTATTTATCTTGTGAATTGTGATTCGAATTGGAAGGTGTTGTATTGTCTTCAAAGATATTTTGAGGAGAAGGAGACTGTGAATTCATGTAATAAGGCGCCTTAGACGGAGTCGAACAGAGGATGGAGTTTTACGGAGAGCAACAGCGCTTTTCGATGTATTTCAATCATTCTTGAAAGGGCTCGAATGTGTTTTTTACAGATCTCAGATCTATATACGTCACAGTCACACTTCTCTTTTTAATTACCTCCACACCAGATCTGCCGAACAATCATCTTCTAAAAAGAATATTCCACGTCAACGTATTTATTTATTTATTATTCCTCCGCTTTCCCACAATTCCCCCCACATCTACCCTGAGAACTACTTTTTTTCTGAAAAATACAATAATACATCCTATAATATAGAATAGAGACAACTCAAAGTAATAATATACGCTGTGTACAACATCTTTTCAGCTGAAATCCATATTTGATTCCGTTTATATCATCATGATCTCATGACGGAACAAAACCATAATCTCGGAAGCTGTTTGTCAGTCCGAGAAGTGCAAAATAAGAAATACAGGGTCTTGTCGTCTCTTTTCTCTCTCAAGAGCCCCAAACGCCTGTCATTGGCAGCAACATATCACCAGCAATGTACTGGACAAACACATCTTTTGATGTTTCTGTACTCAGTTCAGCCAAAGATAACGAAAATGCGCAATTCGGCACAATCACAAGAAGCTTCGACACCCACTAAAAGTCCAGATGCAATACATACATTGTGACCCAGAATAATCAAAATACCCGCTTTCAATGACACCCCCCACTTGTCTATTTTGTGACTAGATATTCTCGATAGACACCCATTTACCCAGCCCCCCCGTTAACATCGGATGAAATTCCACTGCGAGTCCATCATCATCGACTACCCATCCATTATCATACCTCGCCAGCCACTCCAGTGGCCAAAGTCTTGTCATCTAGCAAAGTATTGTCTATGATGCTGTCTCTCACTTTGACTAGCCATCCCTGTAATTCACAGTTTGTTTTGACACCTTGACATTATTAGAGGTATCCCATCAAAATGCATTCAGTTTACATGCATGCACACAATCTCAGGAATGACTTTTCGAACCCTACCAGCCTCGATCCGCCTCTGCATCTGTCCAACCGACCCGTGGATCAACCTTCAAACTTCCCCCGTCATCGAGTGGCCAAGTATGCACATCACCAACATGCATAACTCCTCTCTGAAATCGGCATAAATGCACATGCCTCGTTCGAGCTGTTCACTTGCAGTCGGCGCGAAAGACCGCTTGATCATCATCGTCATCATCAAGTTACCCACTTTTTCGACGTCGGGTCCTCTGTCCATCACTCCATTGATTTAAACTTCCATTGCCACAAAGTAATTTTCAAAAACAGCCTGCATCAACTGACTAAGGGGGCCTGTAGAATTCTCTGCTTGCTGAGTAAGTTTCGATCCCGTCCGTTACCGCAGGCCTGTGCCCTTGAATACGATTCGGCAATTTCGATATGAGTATCGAAGCTTTAAGGAAACTGCATCCACACGAACCTGATGACCGTTAGAGTTTGCGATCTATAAATGATTCGTGCCCGTCTCCATTGCCCTCCCTTTCATGGAACTGATATCACCGACGTACTTACTACATACCCGCACAATTTATCTTGTATACATTGTCTTGTATTGAAATCTGGCACAGGGTCGCCTGCCCTCTCCGCGGACCTCCCGTTTCATCAGCCCACGTAAAAACAGCACACAAAGATGCAAGATGTGTTCCCGACCAAAACAGCCTGAGCGTTGCGAACAGGCCTGATCAACTCGCGGATACTGCCAATGATACAGGGCAGGAATTGATACCGGATGCGAGTTGCCAGTGTCTCAGCGACTGACTTTTGATACGGCCATTGATTGCCTGCTCATCTTCGTTAGTCGTTAGAAGGCGTATCAGCAAATTTCCTATTTTTTCCTGTTTTCAGTGCATTTGCTCTGCCTTGCATGGCCACGGGGGCACAGCTGCTGAATTTTGATCCAATATCAGTTGAGATTCATCACAATGTACCCCTCAATTACAATGTATTCAGCCACTGAATAAATGATGCAGAAGATACACCCTCAATTGCACAGAATCATTTCGAGGGTAGGTGACATGCACCCACAAATCCCAACGCCAAACGATTTAGTCAACGCATTTCCCTAAGCGTCAAAATGCAAACGCAATCAAAATTTCATTCTCCGCGACGAAAGAAGCATCAGGGCAAATCATTAACGCACCCCGTGCTTTTGTGATGCGCTACAAACAGTGTAAATTTGCTATCACAGACTGTGACGAGTGGGCCTCAAATGAGTCGAAATAACCTGTATACATTGCTGTGAGTTTGTGTGAAAGCGATCGCTAAGCTGATATGAATTTTAATAATTCTTCAGTTTTTTACGGAACTCTACGGATATGATCATGAAGCCGCCGAGTGCTCGCACGACGCACAACAACAAAAGAAGCTGCACAATATGCAACTCTTTTGCATATAGTTTTTTTTTTTCAATGTATACAAATCCGACCATGTCCATTTTATCGAATTTCGCGGGAGGTAATCCATTTGTAGCCCTCTTTATTCTCGAGGAGGATCTTATTCTTGGCATTTTTTTCAAATCAGAAAATGCTGATCACAGATAGCCGAACAGAAAGGTATTCCTGGTTTGGACAATACAGTCTCCCGATGGTTTTCATAAACAGCTCTTAATCGCTTGCCGTGTATTTCTACATAAACAGACACCTTCAAGCATCGACGCATTTCTGTCCGGGCGTGGCGTGAAGTATCACAATCAACCATATGGGCACCTTTTGGCATGCGTCATCTGTTTGCTCGTACTCTTCAGCACCTTATTCTGAGCCCACTTACAAGTGGTTGCATTAGAATGCGGGAATCTGATACCAAATTTGTTTTGACAGGTCCATGTCCTTTGAAACCGGGGGTGATATGAGTTTCGGAGGAGAATTGGACAGCCCGTAACGCGATATTTTTGATATTTATCATGATGGCGTAGCGATAAGCAACTGTGACACTTCTTTTCAACTCTATCGTTTCGAATAAACTCGGAGTGTCACACTCAAGGAAAAAATATGCACCCACATACTCGACAGCTCTCACTCTAACAAGTCCATTTCCAACGTACGTCCCCGATTGACAGGCTCGGGACAGCAGGAATTGAACTCGTCGAAGCACAATCGACAAAGAAAGCCAATTCTAGACATGCAGCTAATCAACGTGGCATTCTTCAGATTCGTCTTCGCGATGTCTCGTTTTGACAGAGAGCCCATATGCCTCGGTCGGCGCCCCCCAACGGCTCGGATGGCTCGAAGCTCAGAGCTGAATGTCATCCCGTCACGCGTACTCCCCAACTCCGTTCTAAATACTATGTAGTACTTGGTTTCTATGCTATGTAGGACATGATCCATTCCCTGTAGCGCGCTAGAGCCCATCAAAATTGTGCCAGAAACACACGGGTTGGCCGATCCGGCTAGACGCTATCAAGCGCATCATGCTTCTGGGCGCTCAAGTGCGCCAAGACACTACCATTTTAGCGCCCCGGGTGCATAAAAGCAGACTCTAGCACTGAAGCCGCATGGGTGTTTCATGTTAAACCGTTCGAACCACATGATATGGCGATAGAGAGCTCTTCTTACAAGTAAAATTTTACACCATACTCCCCGAGCCCAAACCCTACCAGTTTGTCACGTTTGTCAAAAATGCACGCGTCATTGCGCTATGTCGGATCACTGACATCGTCGTTCTATGTCATCGGGCCCATTTCGAACGACGAAACAGAGGTGCTCAACCTTCCGATGTCTCTATTTGTCGTCGTTGTGCTTCTATTAACAGCGTAGTGCTCCCGACGCCTTCGATACTGGGGCAGACCAGACAACCGCATCGTGGGACGGACATTTGATTTCGAATACCCAGACAGAGCTTCCTTGTTTTTCCATTTCTTAAGCGTCAGACATTTCGAAGGCATTTTTTTCTTCTTTTCACAATACATGACCTTTGTCAATTCTGAATTCGATATCTGGCCTGCTTTATCTCCGTAAGCATTGTCTACATTCGACAGCAATGCAACCCTTCTCGACCTTATTACTAATAAAAAGCATCTAGACTTTGTTTTGCTTTTGACAAGTCACATAAACGTCGTGAACTTGCAAAATGTCGTTGGCTCTCGAGTGGGCGGTTGGATAGACCAGCGGGATGTGGTATGAATTCACCGCACTGTGTGGTCCACCGCGGCACCGGCGTACCGAACGTGACATGTCGCTCAAAAAATCAGGTCCAGGACCCACCACGGACTGCAGGGACAACAAACGCTTTGACGGAGAGATGACGGGACAATGCCCTGACACATGAAATTCCATTGCATTCTGCACAATTCCATGAGGTACTCCGATTCAAGGTCCTTTGACTGAGGTGATTATGTGAGCAGAGGAATAGCAGTCAAAGAACTCAATTAAGTAGATGTGGGTCAGAGTGCTGGTCTCGAGCTCGAGGCATGACGATTGTCATATGGATGTTTTTATATCCGTCTGGGATACTCACGCTTGCTTGCGGTTGTCGAGAGGCCAAATGATGATAACAGACATTCACCTGACCTTTTGCACGATACCTTGCAGTTGATCTATGGCAGCTCGTGTGCATAGAACCTCCAGACAAACAGGGAAAAGCCGGGTTTTGCAATGCCTCCTGCCAGTCAAAAGTCACCGGTGAACCCTTCGAACCCAAAGTTCGGGAATCCAAGTGACATCGCAGCCATAAAATACCCATCAAGGACAACAATTTTCCCTTGAGATCAAAGGACTTCATGAGGGGACAGGGACCCAATTGATAATACAAATAGAGTGGTAGGTTCGCCCTAGGAACCGCTCTCAGCATCACTGCCACGGTTCTATATGGGGCAACGATGTCATCAGTTCTGCGCTCAGTCTGCCATGATGTCTTTTGAAAAACAAGGGGTAAGGCACGACAATGACAAGACAGCAGCCTGCAGGATAAGGATTGTTCTCACTTACCTTGCCTTTGTCCCAACAAATCAAATATCTAAATGAATCATCTGGAGTTTTGACGCATCAAAGAACGGATGGTTCCTCGTTACATACGTAAATTAAAAGTGAGTCCTGAATCACAAAATTCAAGGAACACGGTGGAATTTTGCTGATGATATTGACAAACAAACGCAGACGTCCTGAAGGGCATAATAAAACACATAAAGCACAATCCTGGTCCAAATGAAAACAATCATTGTCAGCGCCAATATCAAGTCTGGTATTTCACGTGACTCTACCATGTCGGTGGCAGTGCTGGTGATGATTCTGAAATCAAAGAGATTGAGAGCGAATGCAGTTTAACTTTACATTTCACTGTCATCTTTATATCCAGCTTATACACAAATGTTAGACGGCAGGGATTCACCAAATTCATCGTTAAAACGGCGACGTTCTTCAAGGTTAAAAAATCAAAAAGGTCTGTAATCTGTACTTTCTTCAAAGTACTCCTATTCCAACTCACACACATCCCATTACCAATCACTATTATGTAGCCGCTAACCAGTCTTCACTATTCCTCGAAGGGGACTCTAAAGATCGACCTACCAAACAACGTCGCTCTGCTGATGATGGGAATCATCAGAATGCTAAGGCCCCCAATGTATCATCATCCTTCCATCCAACAACTCTTTCTGGCTCGTCCGCACAACGATTGGAGCGGACGAAGCTTAGAGATTTGAATAGACGTGAGAAGGATCTCATCCGCAAAGAAAATGCCCTTCAGGCCCGCGTAAATGCGTTGGAAGAGAGGATCTCATCTCTTTCACGCAAAGAGGAGGAAGTTACACAAATGATGTCACAAGTTACCCAGAGAGAGGGACAAAACGCACTACGCCTGTTGGAAGAACATTTCATGTGTTCGTTGTAGGTCATATTTCATCAATCATCTTGGTTCTGAATACATTTCAGACACCTAATTCCCTCGATTTCAGATGCTACGACGTTCTCGCAGTTCCTCATACCCTCAATCCGCCCAGTTGCGGCCACACGTTTTGTGCCCTTTGTATTTTGAAATGGTTCTTTTCCCGGTTGCATCGCGCATGCGGAGGATGGCACGAATCCGTAGATTGTCCTATCTGTCGCAGTCTACTGATCATCACTCCCGAATCCGTTCCAAGATCTCATACCACTTTCCCGTTCGTTCCAAATCGTGTCGCCGCTTCTGTTATTGATTCCCTCCTGGAAAAGCTTGTCGAAACGCCGCTAACTTTTCAAGCCAGCATAAAGAGGGAAGAAGATGAAGACACGTGCGCATCCCAATCTAAGAAGGACAACAACTCTGAATGTATTCGGAAAAGAGAGCAATCAGAAGAGAATGGCGGGTCATCAATGTCGGACGTTCTGGCAGTGGCTGGATGGAAAGAGGGAGGCCATTTAAGGGCAGAATGGTTGAAAAGGGACAGGTAAACTTCACGTATTCTCTGCAATTCTCTTATAGCAATCTTACTTTCATCATCAGGGAAGGCAAGAGAGAAATGGCGTACTTAGTCAACCATTGGTGCACAATGGAGTCTCACGATTTCATCTTTTTGAAGCAAGCTCTCGGAGTTTAAGGTCTGTACGACTTAAACACACCTACGCCCACTTTTATTAGGGTCTCTCTTCCGAGTCAGAGTGGAGGTAGTGTCCAGTTCTATTCACGAGTAGCAAATTGCTCGCCTTTTAAATGTCCACGAATATGCATGTCCTCGCTTTTTTCACAACCTTGTAACTTGTACATAACAACATACCTGTACCCTTATTGTCCTGTTGCACTGCATTCCTGTACCATTAGCATGTATTCTAAATACAATGTATGTCCTGGGTGCCCCTTCGATGGACCCTTGAGACTCTTTCACGTATTACCTTTGCCTTTTTCATCATAGCACCCAAGTCATGCTCGCGTGTGGTGTGGTGCTTCCGAACACTAAATGATTCATCATCTCACATGTCCTCCAAAAATTAACATGACCAGGCGAATGCTGACGACAAAGATAAGCTGAGCCCTTTGTTACCACTCTGTAAAGGACTGTCCAGGGGTTTCACTTTATTCCCAAGACGATGTTGATGCCGGGTTTCAACTTTCGATCTACTCCATACGTTTGATGCAATTCCGTTGGTAAGGAAGGATGATACACTCAATCCTGCATACAATCGATCTGCTAATAGCATATACAGATATGTTACAGATAATAGCAGCGTTCTTTCAACGCCCTGATCCCAAAGACATCCTGTATGGCGATCAGTCTGCTGACTGGGAAACAGGAGAGAGAGCCAACTCACCCAATCCGAGGGGGTAACCCACAGGTCAGATACCCCGTCCATTTTGCCTAAGACGGCGGCACCCTTCCATGCAAGGACTCGTGGATCTACCTCCTTGGGAGGTGGAATTATCTGAACTTTTTCCATGAGTTGAACGAGTGGCGTCGCTATAGCTTGAAGTCTGACGATGAATAAAATGTTAGAAAAGGTAAAACCAACGCAATGCACTGAGCTCTGACCTGCTTTCCAAAGCATGTGCCATGCCTGGTGTCAACGCAGAACCTCCTATGACGAGAACAGCCTGTAGGTACTTCCGAATTTTCTCATCGCCGCCTGCGGCCCGGGCACTGTTGAAGATGGCCACGTCCAAAGGGAGCTTACTTGCTTCAAAGCAAACATCAATTGGATATCCTCCAGGATATGTAATTGCAGGCGCGGTAGGTTGAACTGCAACCGGCGGAATCGGCTGTGGCTGAGGGGCCGCTTTAGTTTCGTCCTCCAGATCGATGATTTCAATTGGGTTTTCTTCCGTTGCTGGGCCTGTCGAGTGAGGAGCATCGACATCCATTGGCTGTGGATCTGCCTGCGTTTTAATCGGAGAAGATTCTGCAAGAAAGTGAAGATTTAAGAACCCTGCTGCCGTGGATGCTAAGGTTACGGACCAAGCGGTATATCAGTCGGCAGCGACGTCTGAGGCGTCGAGAGCGGCTCGGGAGCGGGTGGTTTTTCTTGTTCTGCTGGCATCAGATGTGAGGTAGATATCACCATTGCACTTGTCTATAGGATCACATAATTTCAGCCCTGTTGATTTGGAAAGGAACAGTACTTACAACAGAATCTGTCGGGTGAATCATTATTTCGTCTGTCACGCCTTCTGAATTTGGATGGAGTCTATTTCTTTTGCTGTCGAATTCGATGACACGGGGCTCAAATAAGCACTGCGGAATGGAACAGATTATTGAACAATACAGTAAAGGAGGGATGGAAACCTTACCATAGGGGCAAGGATAACTTCGTCGTACGCCCTCAAGCCGTATTTTTCGGTCAGCTTTCCAGGTCTCCTGACAACGAAGTCATAGAGGTTGAGATTAACATCCGACTATAAAGGCGGTTAGCATTACAGAGTAAATAGTTCTAGAAATATACTCGCCTCTGCCAAAGTACATATACGTGCTTTGAGGTCTTCCAACATAGCCCAGTCGTAAAACTTATTCAAATCTATCTCTCTGTATGGGAACTTTATACGTTCCAGTAAAACATATAGGAACTCCGTGACGTCTTCTCCTCCCATGTTCAATGTCATCCTAGTGAAGTATAAGCGAAGAATAATAAATTTATGAGGCCATATGTCACGTACCGAGTGTCTGCGATAACCATGCCTTCATCCACACATGCAATACTAGTCTTCGTTGCCCCAATATCCACCACACATGCATTAGAAATGCCAGCTCCGTAGGTCGCAGCAAGCGACTCCTGTGGATACATTGAGTGGCATGTCTGCTTAATTGACACACAACTCACCTGCTGAGCGCATATTTGCTTGAATCCCATAGACACAATCAATAGATTGACAAATTCGCGGACGTATGCGCGGTCGTAAAAGTCCGGGATGACCAGTATGACTGAGTAGTTCTGGTAGGGGTGCGTTGAACATCAGAGTGTGGGGAAGCTAATTCATCACAATCACACCTTGTACTGAAAAGGTTTGATGTTCAGCTTCTCCTCGAGTGTGACTTTGATAATGGTTTCCAGGTCGCTATAGATTAACTGCTGGGATGGATAGTTCGACGCGTTGAAATTAGAACCACGGATTGGCCAGCGGACTGCATATCTTGAAGCGACTGGATCTGCGATACGCAAAGCCTGACAGTCATAAATACGGAGGCTTTGTTCAAGGAATGGATGTTCTTACTTTCTCCCCTACTAAGACGTCATCTGGACAGGACGAGTCAATCCATTCAGTCTGGTAATCATTGTGCTCGGCAATTCTTTCAGGTTTGAATTGTTCGTTGAAGGTGGAACATGTCTTCTGAGTATTTGGAGTGACTCGCAGTTTGTAAAACTTCATCCTGTCTCGTAGAGATGATGTGATTGTAGAAAGTTTGGCCTCAAACTACACAATGAGATGGGTATTGAACTCTTCTCAATAGAGACGAAACTCACGGGGTCGACATCAACAGAAGAACTCTCTTCATCCTTTCGTCTAGGGCGAGAGACTAGTGGAACGCGTTCTTCAGCCGTGATAGGTGTGTTGCACCGACGCGCCACAACACAAGGAACAGAGGTCGGGGTAACATCAGAGGCTCTACCAATCCTCATATATCTGGACCCTGGGTGGATAACAATAACCTGAGAGCCTCGCCTGCTCTCTTGAGATATTCTTTCATATTCATAATAACAGAAACACTTACCGATGCTCTGTAGGTTGCTCTTCGCTGGATGCCTTTCCTTTCCTAGCGCTATTGCGCGCCCAAATGGACTGTGATTCAGACTTCAGATAGGTCGAACTGGCATGTTTGGGGTTGAATCTACGGCAACTCTCTTAAGTCTTGTCATCACATGGTAGGATCATTGAACATACGCCAGTGGAACGCTGAAGGTCGTAAACCGTAAACCAGTGTCATCGCGTTTTGCGTTTGGGATTCCACGAGGCATATTGAGAGGGATAAGAGAGAAGATTATAAGAAACTGAAATTCGTGCGAAGAATGCTACAAATAGTCAATGCCTTTCGAATGCACATTGCATCTCACAACTTTTCAATTATGGCAGGAGCTTGAACATTCTTGTGTAAAAGTTGTCACAGTACAAACAGTGCAATTGACAAGTCTTGCCTCTTTTGGTGATACCGATTGACCTTTCTCTGAATATTGGCACCACTCTAGTGGCTACGCTGACCCAAGACAACCCTCGAATCACTCGCTATGCAGTGAGAAGGTATGGAGTTGAAATAAAATCATATTATTTAGTGCTGAGGTGTAGGTGTGTCAGATACTGAAGAGATATTATCCTACTAAAATACAAGAGTACAACTTGAGAGCAATCATATGTTGTATGATACACGAAAATGGGGTATACATAGAATGTGGACTTTGCGGTTTTACCAGAAAGCGCACCAACCGGAGAAGCACTGGCAAAGGTTTTCAAGAGCCGTAGCTTGTTCAATCAGTTTTTGAACTTGGTCCCGAACGCTCAACGTCACGTCAGGGTTAAAATCACGTCCTGTAATCCTATGTTAAATAATGCTTCAGAAGAGAAAAGGGCAGACACACCTGTGATTTTATTTTGCACGCGGTTATACACAAAGAGAGCACGTTCATTGCGGACCTCCTGAGCGCCGACAGGCTGGCCTTCATCTAAAAAAATGGTTAGTTTGCGCTAGATCGCATCTGAATGAGACTCACTGTTGAAAATATCATTCTCGTCAGCCTTCAATTTGCGAGTTGGACCTTGAGGATGGCCAGCAACACGAGCAAGTTCAGCTGCACGTTCTGGATCGAGATTACCTTCCGCTACTTGAATTTCAGCTTGGAATTCACAAGGAAGGGTAACTTATACTGACCTTCTGGACGACGGGTGTCGTCCCGTTGCATGAGACGCCAATTGATGAGAGGGTCATACACAAATGCCTCTAGCACAGCCATCAGAGACTCTTTGTTGTCGCGCAATACTTGCATGGTGATCTCGCAAGTATTTCTGAAACTACCCTCGATTCCGCTAACTTCCATGGCATGTGTCAACATCCTCGTGAGCCTGAAAGGTACCTTTTCTGGGAACTTTTCTCGGTGCATGGCGACTTCAAAGCAATCTCCGAAGTCAATATGCACAACTTTCCCTGTGCTACGTTCCAGAAGCACGTTGGAAGGATGACGATCACCCAACCCCAGAATATGTCCCACCATACTGTTCACGGCTAGCGATCGGGTATAAGTTGCTCGTCGCTCTAGCCAATGTTCCGAACTGGCGCTCTTTAGCCATAGCACCCGGTACAGGTCTTGTCCCGTGGTATTCTCGAGTGCATACTCGAATACCTCAATCTTTTGCAGAAGGCACAGGTTTTCGTAATCTGGAGCCATCTTAAACAGCATGTGAGCAGTTAGACCTTCAGCCACACAAAACGACATACCTGTAGCATTAATCGGTATTCGATGTTCAATAGCACCTTTCGTGACTCTCGGTAGTCACGAATCAACACGTGTAATGTATCGCTGTCTTGCACCCATCCTAAGAGACCTGCATTAGGGGCCAGAGGTATAACAGGATATCTTTGGATATGCAGGCGGCGCTTGAAACTGTTGGTATCCACCGATAACAGTGTGTTGACGAGTCCAAAGAGTTGCATGACTCGTTCATCCTGACGAAGATCCTCGTGACCTGTTTGGCAGAGTTACGAAGCAGTCATTGTGACTTGAAAAGATACTTACCTTTCAGGACATACTGGTAATCCCGACCATCGTCTCCCTTCAATGACAATCGTCTGGGTCGTTGTTTTGACACAATGACAGTGAGTTTGGTAGCAAAGGAAGCAATCTTGATGACCGGTCTTCCAGCTTGGTAGGTGCCTATGTCTGCATTAGCACGGGAGTTGCTTTGGATTAGAATGGAAACATACCAGGTACGGCGAGCTCCAGGTTGCGAGCCTTAAGCAGGCTTGGTGACACATATTGGAGATCCAAAGTTGTGAGCTGTGGTAGCTGCTTCTCGATCTTTCGGAATACCTAGAAAAGTACAATATCAGCATTATAATGCATATCATCACCATCAAGAAAACTGACGCCATAGTAAATGTCCCAAGCCTTATCCAAGTCGCTAGTGTCTCCATATGCACGATATCGACGGCATGCGTCACGAGCTTCTGCGAGCTCTCGTCCAAAGACCTGGTAAAACGATGTTTCTCTTGCAGTTGTTGGTCCTTGCTCAATCATGTCATGCAAAGGCTCTAGTGTGGCGATCATTCCTGCAGCATTCTTTTCTGAGAAGTAAAGTCGGGATGCCTCCTCCAATCCTTCATGCCATAACTCGTGCCATAAAATAGCGACACGGATCAGCTCGCGACTGACGAGGGATGCCTAGTAACGCATCATGTTCAATGCATTTTTCTTGGAAAGAGAAACAAAGGACCACTCGACTTACCTGTGCTACAATTGTTGGCGAGTGTTCTCGCATTCTGTCCATTATGGCCAATGCTGCATTTTTTCTCGCCGCACTCGATGATTTAGACGCGACTGTTAACGGGTAAATTAACGCTTGTGGATGATGCTTTCCGACGTCTGTTAATAAGTTATGAATATTTCTATGAATGTTGGCATGGGGCGTTTGAATGCGAGCAATGATCTGTTGTGAATCAAATTAGTTATTGCCCGATTATATAGCAAAATATTTTGGGATACCTGAGGTATAACTTCAATCCATGTATCGACCTCCACGGTAGAAAATCCATTCGCCATAGCATGGCTGATATCGTTGTGAGCTCCATATTTGAACCACAGGGTGAGCAACCTTAAAGTATCCTGCAATGCGTCTTGATTGCGTAAGGCAATAGATCGGAAAAAGCCTGGAATATAAGAAAGTCAAAACTGCACTGTTGAAGGAACAAGGGGTAGTTAATACCTTCGACGGCCTGGATGACATGCACTGTCAACCCATCCTGGCGTGAGTCTGTTTTTTCTTCGTTTTGTGATTCCATCTCCGCCACCACATCGAAGTTGGCCAAAGCCCAAGTGTGCCATGCTTTATACCAACCAGGATCGTAGAAGGTAGCCAAATAGTACGCATGCAATGTTTCCTGATGCTGTTTCTAAAGGATTTGAGATCGTATCAGTATAACGAAAGGTTTTCCATGGAACTGTCACGGACTCCACCAGATATTATGGATTGCCATTCTCCTTGCTTGTAGAAGCACCGAGCTACCAATTTCGAGAGCTCAGCGATTTTCGTCTTTGGAACGCTGGCCCTAGGAGATTGACCGTTTGTCTCTTGTATGACATCGTGAGATAGACTCTCAGAGAAGCGCTTGAGGAAGGTAAGACTCTCCTCCCTTGCTCCGTTGGCCCACATGAATTTGAGCTGTGCATAAACAACATCCGGAGGTGCCTTTGTGTGACCATGATGAGGCTCGTGAAGTCGTGAATTCTAAATAATGTAAGCATTGTTTTTGGTTGAAGGTGTAAGGTAACACATACGCGATCAGGGGATAGAAGTGAATTGATGGTTTTTTCTGCCAGGACCATTCGTTCACTCTTTCGGCAAAGATTTGCAAACTTGATCCACATAACGGGGTCGTCTACAGGGTTGAGCACAAGAGTGCGAACCTGTAGAATTCTTTGCCAAACTTCCACATCAGGTTGACACCCTTGAAGCCTGTGTTTTAGCGTCAGTCACTAGTTATAGCCCAAATTCATTTGAAATTGAACACACCTTTTAACCCAGGTTTTGCGCATAGCCTGCTGCCTCTCTGGTTGGTCAGCACATTGCTTATAGGCAATAATTTCTTCCAGTTCTGATAGCATTTGAGCCCGAACCATGACACTAAAAGAAATCAATGGAAGTTTCAAACGGTAAAAAAAAAGATTACATACTTGTACGACCGGCCATATCCTTCTCCAACGAAAGATGTCAACTCGGGATCTAACAAATCACGCGCCTTAGAGATATGCGACAACGCCTTCATAAATTGATTTTGGTGAACAGATAGGATAGCACGGTAGAAAGCTCGATCGGGTGAGTCGGCCTTCATTGTTGCAATGTAATCATCCATCGAATCCCATTCATTCAGTGACCATGCGGCTGCGGCTGCCATTGGTGCAATCTCTCGGCGTTCCTCAGGATTCGCGCTTGCCCAATGTTCATCGACATGCGTTGCTAGTTGATCCCATTCACCGAGGGCATGCAAGCACTTCATTCGGCCAATGATGACATCCGGGGATGTTGGGTCGATCATAGCTTTACGCTCATAAGCAGCAAGGGCTTCTTGCCATCGACCTAAGCGCTCGTACCATTCCTCATGCTGAGTCACGTCATATTGATTCTTCGCTGTGACCAAGGTTCCCCATGCCGCATCATGTTGTTGTAGACGAGTATTGATTGAGATGAGGGATTCAATAACGGCAGTAGATGATTCGGCGAAGTACTCCAACTCCTTATAGTGAAGAGCTTTTGCATATGCCAAACACTTCATAGCATATTCGCCTAGTGTGCGGTGCTCGATGGGAAGGGCCTTTTCCTCATGCTCCATGAATTCTGCGAGATTAAGTAATCGGTGAATGAGGTCTGAGGGTGCGAAGGGAGATACGATGGCAGCTTCTATGGCTCGAACCAAGTCCTCCTATGAGAAGATGAGAACGGTCTAGATTAAATGTGGGACAGCACGTACTTGGTATTGGTCATACAGTTCTCCCCAGCATGATAAGAAAGCGGCGTTGAAAAGTTCCTTGGCCAATGGTGGGTGTATATCAACCAAGCTCATACAGGCCCTCAAAGCATGAGACGGAGATTCCTTCATGAACTCAACACTCATTCTGTGCATCCATCCCAGCCAATCATTTCGGGTGCTGATTTGCGATGTATCCCAGGCCTGCTTCAAATGTTGCTGGTTGACGTTCATCTTTGTCGCCTCTGCTGGGGCTGAAAATTCCGGTGCTTTCATGTTATCACTATGACTAGACAGAACGATGAGACGACGTTGAAGTATCATATAGTCAGACTTACAGTGACTCCAGTAGGTCCGCTTCTTGCGGAAGGCGCTCTCCGTTCAAGAGCTTTGTGATGAGATTCTCATATTTGGGGTGCGGAATGCGATTCCGTGCCATGCACTTCAGATAATGAGAACCATAAAATGTCTATCACAGATAAAAACATACCTTCGAGATCGTGGGTACGAAAATCGCAAAATCTGGACCCAGTTGAACCACGAGAGAGCAAAGAGTGTCCATGACTGCCATGCGGAGTTCATTCTGGCCATTTTGCAGCACTCGTACAAGCGGGTGGATAATCCTGGAGGCATGGTCTGAGAAATTTACACGTTTTGACAATCCGTCAATCGTCTGGATAGCCCGTTTGCGCAAAGCCACAAGGTGAGCAGATAGTTCGGTGCGTTCAAGACTCTCTTGACGATCGTAAGACTTGACGATGATGGGAATCACGAGATGCAAGTATTCCTCGATGTTAGAGCCAAACGTAAGGAAGGCATCGAATATCTTGATTTGAGTGTTGATCCGCTTCTCTGTTAACTCCCCATCGAACACCTTTAGAACTAGGGGAAGGACAGACGGGAGGAACGGTTTAAATTCTGCATCGAGTGCTTTCCCTAGAGCCTCAATAAGTGCAACAAGGGGCAACTGCAGTGCGTGGTTATCCCAAAGCTCCGAAACCAAGTTGAACACTTCCGGAATATAATTTCTGATGTGTTGCTTGATGATGCCGATTAGGATGGCTAGTTGCTGAAGATGGAACTCTTGAAGTCTGGCAGCAGAGCTTTGGGTTACCGCAGCAAATGCAGGTATGATCTAAAGAGAGAATAAGCCGTAATAAAGTGTTATAGCCTCCTTTACTCACCTGCGGTAAAAATGATACACATTTCAGGCCCTGAGTCTTGAAAATCGACATTATTGCCTCAATGACAATGTGATGATGACTACTGAGGGATTGGTCCTTGAGAATTGCAAGCAACGAGGTGATAACAACCGTCTGAAAGTAGTCATCTGAGGCAGACGATGGCGAATATTGCGTAACTGGTACTTGATTGACCGCAGCTATGGCCGTTTCGCTTGCAGTTTCTTCATCGGGCCGACTCTGAGAAAGATCAGTTTAAAACGTCATACTGGAGACATGAACTGTGTACCTTTCTCCGGTATGGATCTAAGGCACCCAAGATACCTAAAACCTTCACAACTTCACGGCGGACGTGCGGGGAGGTTTCCATCCGGAGAATGCGTCCCAAGAGGGGTAGAAGCTGGGGGTGATCCACGAGAGGGGCAATAACATAGCCGGTGCTCGAACACACTTGACCAAGAGTGTGGAGTGCAGCATCCCGTTTAATCAGGGAGGGATCAGACAGTCGAGCAATTATAACTTGCATGAGTTCGGGAATATGTGGCATGGCATCTTCTCCCCCGACACAGGTCAGTTCTCCTAGACACATTAGGACGTTGGCAGCCACAGTCGGATTGGTGTCATTGGCTTTTGGGAGTAGCACCTTTAACATCGGCAGTGCATATGGCTTAATTAAGCGCTGGGTTGCATTGACCAAAAGCGTTAAAAGGCGTGTACATTCTTCGCGATTGCGCCTTTAAATCATATAGTTCAGTAAGATGTCAATCACGTCGTCTTGATATACGCACATGATTGTTGAATACTCAAGTTCAGTGAGTAGTTGAATGAGCGCTTTACGAAGTGATGGCATAACATAAGCTGGGTTGTGTCTTGCCATTCGGCCGATTAATGCAACGGCTGTGATGCGATTCTCGAATTCTTCGTCATTGAGGGCTATAAAAAGCGATCTGACGTTCTCCGCTTGAGCAAGGTGTTTGTCAAAACGTTCATGAAGTGACGATAGCACAGTTTTCCTGATGTTTGGATCTTTGGGGCAGGTGAGAAGAGATGAACAATACAACGCAACATACGACATACCTGGATCTGCGATTCCAACTGTCAACAGCTTGTCAAGGACATCGCTTATGACTTCAATGGCGTGGCTACTGGCTTGGTAGCAAATAGGGTCTCTAACAAAGAGTCGACAGCAAGTAAGTGCAGCGGCGTGTCGGACATCTGGATTATCGTCTTCGAGGTATGGCAATGCACAACTGCGCACAAACTCATTGAGAGCATGACCTGCAACCACAAGTGAGAAAAAAGGGTCCAAGATAAGGAACACATCACAAACCACTAAAATCGAAGGATCCAAGCGTGTTTAATGCTAAGGTGATTAGAACAGGACTCTTATCGACACCATTCACCTGTTGTGTCATGTTATAAAGCGTTATTCGTACATTTTGAGAAAGGACACATGCCTGAGTTGTATTGAGATCACGATGCGTCGTCAAAATGTCAGTCCTTCCTAAGGGAGGCGCACCAAGGGCCTTGTAAGGCTGATTGCTCAAAATTTGGGACAGGAGGTCCAACAGTCGATCTAAGAGCTGTTAGCTGTAGATCGGAGAGGTGACCAACAAATCAAACCTTGTATAGTTTTGAGAAGGGGTGGAATATATTTAGCGATGGCTGTGAGGGCCTGGACGAGCGGTTCGCTTAAACCACAAGCTAACATCAAGTCGAGCTGATCATGTAGCAGCTTGGTGAGGTTCGGTCCGACGGAAAATGCCAACATCCCAATACATTGAAAGATTGGTTCTTCTGAGGGTGCATTTTTTCGCCTAAACACCAGAGCATTAATTGGCAAATAACGAGATTTGTATGGCAAACGTTACCCTCGACCCTGTAGCCCTTGCTTAATATGCATCATGATGGAATCGAGGAAAGGCTTCATTTCACTTGTAACCGCCTTTGCAGTATGTCCAATGGCAATGAATGCTGTAAAGATATTAGATTTGCAGTAAACGATATGGAACGGCTTACCGAATGAGCGTTCATTGGGTTTCTCCAACTGGGTTAGCAGGTGAGCCATAGATTTGTGAAGAAAGTGCTCCGTGAATGTTTGGGTATCATACACGGCAAGGGATGGGATGAGAGTAATGACCATCTTGCGGACAAGGGCATCTCGGTGGGCTCTAAAACGGAGAATTTGATCTGCAGTGTCCAGAAAACTCTCTCTCATGAACTGAAAGCAAATGTTGAGAACGATGCGCTTCGAAATTCGTGTCTACGTACCATGCCAGCATGTAAGATCAACTCTCTGTAAGTCAGCAGAGATCCATGAATAATTTCTGCTTGCGATGACTTGAGTCCCATCTGTGCATCCTGAAGAATCTTGGGTAGATAGGGCGTTTTTGCTCCTCTCTCTCTTTGAGTGACAATTTCTAGACAGTTGGCAAGAAGCTCAGCTGCTCCCTCGCGGACTATGACCCTTTGATCACGCAAAGGAACAAGAATGTTGTCGAAAACGATTCCGATATGTGAATGGAAATAGGTTTGACTGTGCCTTGCCAATTCCTTCAGGATAAGAACTCCCGCATAACGCGGAGCTTCGCCTTTCTCAGGTTGCATAAGATCGATAGCTGCAGGGACTTCAAAGTCCATAAATCGTTCTCCGAATGCCGCTCCTCCTATGCGCGCTATTTGACCCAGGGTTTTCGACGCCGCAAGCATGAGATTGACGTCAGGGTTGGGGAGGAGATGCTTGACATAGTTATAGAATCGAAAAAGATTCCTTTTTGATTCGATCGTTTCTTCCTGTTCGATACCTAGCAGCTTATCTGGACAAATTTTGAGCCTTTGGGGGATTTCAGACTGAAAGAACACGTACCAATTGCCAAGAGGCCTCCGAATGCTTCTGACGGACTCTGACTATGCGTCAACTCGAACAAGCGCCGGTTAATATTGTCATCCCATAGCTTTGCAGCGGCGTCGGATGACATTTCCACTATTGAAGCGGAAACCTGAATACATGATTTGAGCAAAAGAATGACGCGAATCTTATGAGGCAAGCTTACGGAACGACGCAAGTCCTCTGCAGCTTGCATCTGCACCTCCTGGTTTCGACTTTTAAGATTGTTGAATATGGCATTGAGTGGGTCAGATTGTGCGGACTGGGCAGCTGAAGCCATGATCCTACAAGACCCAATAGGTATCACGCAACTTGACTGTCTCGTTAAAGTGGCACTCGTCAGAGTCAACGAAACAGGTAATCAGTGTTCCGTATTTGCGTCTGTTTGTGATGGAGTCATCACCAGTGCTTTTGCACACAAGTGCAATTGGTGTCTTCAAATTGGTTAATATAAATTCCAGGTTGCCAGTTTTGATGTTCATGCTACAAGCTAGGCATATATTTCATAGGTAAAAGTTGAACACTCAACTGTTGGCCGCCGTACGTATGGTCCAGATAGAATTGCCTTCCATCGGCCTGATGGTCTAGTAGTATGATTCCTTGTTAGGGCTTTCAGCTGTCTCGAGGAGGTCCCGGGTTCAATTCCCGGTCAGGCCCTACTGGTTTACTTTTTTGATATATGGACATGCACAAACAATTTTGAGCAAAGTAAATGTAGGTTGCTATTCTTTCGGGCTTGAGTAGATCCAATAGCTTCTAACCAGCGACTCATAAACATAACTCTCCAAACATACACTTTGTGTAAAAATGTAACTTATCTTTTTTTTTGCTAAGGAGACTGACCCCAAGGTCAACATTTGATGAGCACTACCTGGCTCGGGGGAACCATTGAGTTGACAGGCGTAGAACTGGCGATGGGATAGTCCCTGACAGATACTCTGAAGGTTAACGTCGTTCATCGGCCTGATGGTCTAGTAGTATGATTCCTTGTTAGGGCGTTCAGCTGTTTCGAGGAGGTCCCGGGTTCAATTCCCGGTCAGGCC
>NHTK01006110.1:0-78149 GCA_002938355.1 Panaeolus cyanescens
CAATTCAAAACATGATGATATCGTTTCAGGGCTTCTTGTTACCCTTTTCAAGAAACGCTCTTCCGCCCATTCCCCATTTTTCTCCCTCCTTCTCCCTTTTAATATCCACTTCTTCTGCAGCTACTACGAGTTCATTTAAGCAGTATAATCACCTTCTCTGCCGTACTTTTGTTGCTACAACATGTCCTATCGACAGTCGATTTAACGCGGTCACGTGAATCATAGAATCTACCAAGACCGTCGATCCATCAAAAGCGTCTGAATCTGTCATAAAGTCTTCTGGAAAATAAACTCCAATCACATCCAAGTCCAGCCCTGTTATTTTTATCAACGGTCCCCTTCACTTCATTTCATTTACTTATCTGCGCCAACTCTGTCTGTCTTCTCCAGTACGTCCAACTCTTTAACATCATTCTACCCCTCCAATTCCGACTCCAATTCTACCAATTTGTTGCGGTCCGAATAATATCTTGGAGACCTACATAAATCCATATGGTTATTCTTTGATATCCCTGATTTTGTGGGGTGAGAGCCCGTATCCCCGTGAATCCCCTGAAAAAGGCTTCCTTCCGTGAAAACGCAAAGGTATCCCATCCATTTCAACTTTCTTATTCTAAACACTCAATCACACCCTCTCAGTAAATCGACCTTGTTCACTTGGCAGTCGATTGCTAAAACTTAGACTATATCTACAGTATCCATGGTATATGTATCATAAAATAATCAAGGATATCATGAGACTTGCATGCATTTAATCAGCCGTCTCATTCCTTCTTCCCAAGAAGCATGTCTCTAATCCAACGCCATCGTAGCTTTGGTCCATTCTGCATCTCTCCACTGTTAACTGTATCCGTTTCCCTAGCCAACCCTTCAACCTCGGAATTCTCGTCTCTTATCCGTCTCGGAGCCTCACTGTCGCTTACAGTCCGCCGTCTCCGTTCACGCGACATAACCTCGTGAGCAAGGCCATCGAGGGAAGGCGATCCTGTATTGTTTCCCATCCCACTCGGCCTTCTCCTCCTCTCCAGCGGCATGATTGTAAACCCGGGACTGACAGGCGATAATCCAATCTGGAATCCAGCTCCCAACGTCGATACACTTCCGAGAGGTGGTGTGAGGGGTCCATGAGAAGCCTGCCCTTGCGCGTGTAGTGGATGGGAGACTGTGCGATGATGCATTCCTGCGGTCGTTGCCGAACCAGATAATGACGGTCGGCCATCGACAGTGTCTCTCCTTAGTCCCAGCATACGCGAAGGTGTCCGAGGCGTTGCGTAAAGTTGTGTCTCTGCCCGAATGGGTGCCGTGCGATGCGCCATTGACGACGCCTCAGAACCAAGATCGAGACCCAGACCGGTGAGAGAGGATTCATGCGGCACACTGGATTCAGAACGCGTCTCACGTTCCATAGGGACTGCCCCAATACGCGACCTAGGAGGTCGCGATAGCACCGTCGGCTCGCGGAGGGGAGACTCGGTGTCCGGTACTGATATTTCTTGCGATGGCTCAGGTTCACTGTAAATTGCAATATCTTCTCCCGGAAGTTGTATCCCTTCCTCATTCCAGCTGCCAACATCGACCCCACCCCCTCCCGACTGTATACTCACAATCCAGACTCCACCCAACAGAACAAAAATTCCCAGTACAACAAGCCCCAAATGTAGCGGTTTGATAAGAGAAATCTGGTCAAAATAGACAAGCCCGTTGACAATTGAAGAAAGATTGTAGAAGCAAAACGCAGCTATAAAACAAAGCTTCAGTCCCAAACACGCCATGAGGACTTAATATTGCCACTTACAGGGGCAAACCAAAGTGGGGTCGGCCAAAACAAGTGCCTTGTGCATGTACCACAGTTGGAGCAGCGCAAAGGCAACGAGGATTATTAGTAAAACCCAGGACTCCCATCTCCAAAACTGGTTGTGACCGGTCAATGTTAAAAGGAGCAGCTCAACGCCGCTCTTTGCAAAAATCAAGCACATGCCAGAGATTATGCCCGAAAATGAGGAATATGAGATGGCGAGAAGGGTCTTTGTGCGTAAATGTGGGTCGCTGCCATTTGGCCAGTCAGGCTCTAAAGAGTTTAAGCTTTGAGCAGGCTTCCTGTCAATAAGCTGGCTCTGCTCCGTGGGTGATGAAGTAGTGTCAATTTCTCGAATGACGGGCTGAGTGGTGTGATTAGGGAGGTTGATTGTTACAGAAGAAGGTGACAAGTCGAGAGGAGGGGACTCTAAAGGCAGCTCGATTTTGGTTTGACGAGCTAGAGAGAATTCGACTAAATGGCTCTGATGTGCTGTTAGACTCTAGACAACTCAGGCAAGGGACTAAACGCACCACGGCCAGTGATACAAATACAACAAAAGTGAGGATAGAGAAGTAAACGATAAACGGTGGTCGCCGAAGCAAGGCGAGAAGATCCTCAAGCGAACGAGTTTGCTCTGGTACGATACCAAAGAAGGCTATTAGTATTGCGCCTCCTGCAATTAGAATTGTACCAAGGATCATCCAAGGCGAGAACACATCTCCTAGCAAAAGACGTGCAAAAAAGGCATTCCATAGCAGTGATACGGCACCCAAAGGGGCGAGAATGACGACAGGGAGAGATGCGATCTGAACCAAGGAGCCTACGACGTTAGAAGATATAAATATGGCAAAACCAAGCAGCCATAATCTGACAGTTAAAAAGATGAAAGTTATTGAATTAACAAGGAGAGTTGAGGGACATGATAGGAGGAACGAACGGGCGTTTGTGTTCTACACGCTGGCGATGTTCTGGAAGCGACTGGTTCTGGACGTGGCTCTTCCGCTGAATTGTTAACCCAAGAGATTGAATGCATGATGCAAGTAGGCCTGCTACTATGCCAAGAGGAATAGAAATTGGACTTGAAAACATGCTCTATGTGAGCTAAAACAATGTTAACAAGGTCAAAACTAGCATTGACCAATATTCACTAGAGAAGAGTGTTGACCGCAAGTCCTTCTAGATCTCCTAATTTGGACTCCAGAGAATCATGTGACTCTTTTATATTACGTCATTCTAGCATAACCTAGAACATAAGAGAAATGATAATAGACAACTCGAGACTGTGCTAGAAATATGTAGACCAGAGACAAGTTCATTATAAATATGCAATGGAGCAACTGCGACTTTACTTCAATAACCTCTCTTCATTATGAACAACCTCGAATTTACAGACAAAACTCAACAATCCATAGCTGAAGCAATTCAGCTAGCCAAAGACCATGCAAATGCACAAGGTATGTTATTCGTACATTCAGCTTTATTCATTTCTAACTTTTACTCTTCAAGTCTACCCCGCACATTTAGCATTTGTCCTTCTCAATGAATCAGGTTCAGAAGGTTCAATGCCCGGTGGTACATCGACGGCTGGTGCTCCTCTTTTCGCATCTGTTGTCTCCAGAGCGGGAGGTGATCCTGTAAGTCTCGCATTCGTCTTTCGTGTTTTGAATCGCCTTCTGACCTTCATTCCTTAGGCACTGATCAAGCGAGGCATCCAGAAACTCATCGTCAGACTACCCACTCAAGACCCCGCACCCGAGGAAATCTCCATCTCCACCGCTACTCTCAAAGTCCTACGCGAAGCCCAGTCATTACAAAAGACGATGCACGACTCCTATATTGCACAAGATCACATCCTTCTCTCTCTGATCAAAGAACCCTCGATATTGGCCGTCTTGAAAGACAATGGCCTCACAGAGGCGACTCTCAAAACAGCAATCGAACAGATTCGAGGAAATCGTCGAATAGAGTCCAAGACAGCAGAACAGGGTTTCGACGCTCTTCAAAAGTACGCTGTCGACCTAACGGCGCTTGCGGAAGAAGGAAAGATCGATCCCGTCATTGGTCGAGACAATGAGATCCGCCGAGCCATTCGTATTCTGTGTCGAAGGTATGTATTTTGAATTTGTTTCATGTTGCAAACCTTGGTACTGATTAATTTCAGAACGAAAAACAACCCTGTGCTTATTGGCGAGCCTGGTGTTGGCAAGACAGCGATAGCAGAAGGTCTCGCTCAGCGGATAGTCAAACGCGATGTCCCCGCCAGTCTTATTGCCCGACTCTACTCCCTTGACATGGGTGCCCTTATGGCTGGTGCCAAGTACAAAGGAGAATACGAAGAACGTATCAAGTCTGTCCTGAACGAAGTCGAAAAGGCCTCAGAAGATGGCGGTCCAGGAATCATTCTCTTCATCGATGAACTTCATCTCATCATGGCGGGTCGTGGCGCAGAAGGTGGAGGCATGGATGCTGGTAACCTTTTCAAACCTTTGCTCGCCCGTGGTAAGCTACGCTGCATCGGTGCCACCACCCTATCCGAATATCGCAAGTATATCGAAACCGACCCGGCCTTGGAGCGTAGGTTTGCTCAGGTTCTTGTCAATGAACCAAGCGTCCCCGAGACAATCAGTATCCTTCGAGGCATTCGCGAGAAGTATGAAGTTCATCACGGAGTTCGTATCATGGACGGGGCTCTTATCACAGCCGCAACACTCGCACATCGTTACTTGACGCAGCGAAGGCTCCCCGATTCGGCGATTGACCTGGTCGACGAAGCTTGTGCAAGGCAAGTCACATCTTACTTTCTATTGATACCAGTATGCTAACGTGTATTTTTTAGTGTTCGTGTCAACCGTGAAACTGAACCGGAAGAAATCGACAAGCTTCAACGACGAAAGCTTGAGCTGGAGGTTGAGATCCATGCTTTGGAACGAGAGAAGGATGCTGCGAGCAAAGAACGGCTCCAGGTAGCTCGCAAGGCAATCGCAGACGTGGAAGAGAAATTGCGACCCCTCAAGGCGTCTTACGAGAATGAAAAGAAGCGCGGAGACGAGGTGAACCAAGTCAGGAAGAGGATCGATGAGCTGAAAGCCAAGGTTGAAGACGCAGAACGAAGGTCGGTATAATTTGTTTAAACTATTGATAACTATGCGCTGACGTGCTTCGTCCATTCAGATATGATCTCGCCACTGCTTCCGACCTTCGCTACTACGCCCTTCCAGACCTCCAGTCTCGCCTTGAAAAACTCGAGGCACAAAAGGCTGCTGAGGACGCCGCTGCAGGCGGAGGAACAGACATCGTTACGCCGGACCAAATAGCAGAAATTGTAGCCAAGTGGACCAATATCCCCGTCACTCGACTTGTAACGACCGAAAAGGAAAAGCTTTTGAGGTTGGAGAAGGTGTTGGCGGAGAGCGTGGTCGGTCAAAACGATGCCGTGAAGGCAGTCGCTAACGCAATTAGGCTTTCACGGAGTGGTCTATCTAACCCTAACCGTCCAGTCGCCAGTTTCCTCATGGCCGGTCCTTCTGGTACCGGTAAGACTCTTCTTGCAAAGACGGTACGCACCATATCTCCATCAATCTCATGAAATAAAATGCTAACGATTTTTTTCTTTGAATTTAGCTTGCCACTGTTCTGTTCGATTCTCCCGATACCATGATCCGGATAGACGCCTCAGAATATTCGGAAAAGCATTCAATTTCACGTCTCATCGGTTCTCCTCCTGGGTATGTTGGCTATGACGCTGGTGGTCAGCTCACAGAGTACATTCGTCGCAAACCCTACTCTATCGTCCTCATCGATGAAATCGAAAAAGCATCTCGGGAATTTGTTACGCTCTTCTTGCAAGTTCTCGACGATGGACGATTGACCGATGGTCAGGGTAGGGTTGTGGACATGCGCAACACCGTTATCATGATGACCTCCAATCTCGGTGCAACGTATCTCAACGAAGTGGGTCCCGGTCCTATCACTCCTCAGACGCGGACAATGGTTATGGGTGCAATTCAAGCGCACTTCCCTCCAGAGTTCCTCAATCGTATCGATGACATTGTCATATTCGTAAGTGAAACTTGCTTATTTGTCGCGCGACTATCGAGCTCACTATGTTTTCTTCTCACTTTTAGCGCGCATTGACTGAGAAGGATCTACACAAGATCGTGGACATTCGACTTAAAGAGGTCGAGGAGCGCCTTGCCGATAGAAAGATCAAACTTGATCTTGACGCAGAAAGCAAGAATTATTTGTTATCTGTCGGGTATTCCACAGCATACGGCGCTCGTCCCCTTAACCGTGCCATTCAGAGCGAGTTGTTGAATCCCCTTTCAGTTATGATTCTCTCTGGCCGTGTGTTGGATAACGAAACGGTTCGCGTCCGGTTCGATGGCCCACACAACCGGTTGCATATCATACCCAATCATGAAGGTCAGGCGGGAGATATGGACGTAGATCCAGAGGACATGGAGGATGATGATATCGAGATTGAGGAGATGGATTAAATGGTTGAGTTGTTAAGGTTAATACGGACTTCCTCTTAATTGTATAGTAGTTGCATTGGGATTCTCTAATTTTGTACCATACATATCCGTTGTATTTTAGTTTTGTCATTGATGTTTTTTTTTTTTTTTGGATTATATAGAATAATTCAAGTTGATTGAATATTGAAACTCATGCGGATCATCGTCAAGGATGGTTTCTAGATCCTGGTAGTTGTAAGCGCAGGCTTATGTGACACGTTATGGGCGTGACAAAGACCGTTCCGAGTTATACCAAGCGAGTTGTCTGCTACACCTAAACAACCATGCTCGGGCGTCGCTCCTTGATTCAACTTAACAGCACTTTGAGGTGCCTAACAAGGTCGGCGTCATCCTCGGCGCCTGCGGTAAAGATTAACGAGGCTGCAGTTGAAGCAGTCAAGAAGGAGTCTGTAACCCTTCAGCAAGCACCCAACTATCCCACAACATGGTCGACAAATCAGCGTCCACGTCCCGGTCCTGGAGCAGGCCCTCGGTTTGAACAGACTGCGATGGATCTTCAACCAAATCCGTTGAGTGCAATGGAAATGATTGCGCAGGAGCCTATTAGACTCGTGCAAGGAAGAAAGGCATCATGCGATGGTGGTACGTCCTTCACAGACAACAAATTTTTGTCCTCGGCGTCCTTTCCAGGAAACGCTGGGGCATTTGCCCTTGAGCACCTGCCTAACTAATGCGCTTGTTATCTGTTACCTATTACTTAGGAGGAGGCCCACTTGGCCATCCCAAAATCTATATCAACTTGGTACGTTTTCATGTTCGAGAACGTTGCGGTCCATACCGTTCCATTTACGTCCTGCTTCTTACTTATTTTCCCTATTCTACAGGACCAACCTGGACCGCGTGCATGCGGGTATGTGCAAATTTTCAGTGGTATAATATAGTTTGTTGGACACGGCTGACTGAAGCGACTTTCTTCCATCTTTGCTCCGTCGGTTCTTTGGTGCGGCTTTTCCTCTTCAACAGATACTGGTAAGCAGCGATTCGACTTCCCGTCAGCATTCCCCCTTCTGATTGCTTTACATCCTTATTGTGTGACCTGGTTCGTTTTCGTAGTGGAATCCGGTTTGAGCAAGATCCTCACCATCACCATTAAATAGCCTTGCTGTCACTTGAAGCAATTATACATAGAATTCACATTGTACATTCTGTGAACCGTGACGTTACTTGAGGACATTTACATTTAAGAATTGAATGAGGGAATGCATTCAATCCTGCAGAATTTGCTGATGATTTGTATGTTGTCAGATTGGAATTGCTCGACGACGTTTTTTACAACAATCACTAAGAGCATAAAAATACACATTGTCTGTCTACGCCTACTTATAACCTAACATCCGGGTGATGGAGTAGTGCAACTAGCAAAGAGTGAGTAATGTACGAGGGTCAACGAAAATGTAAACACCGAAGACTAAAAATAATGTGATGGGGGTGACAGAAATGCGAAAGGAGAGGAAGTGCCATTGGCTCATTATAAAATGCGGCGTGGTTACAACCTCCTGGGTTTGGATCGAACAAATGAATGGTAACATGGTGGCGATGATGGGTGAGTGCGGATACGTCCAAACATTGAATGATAGAAAGGTTGGTGCCAAAGATATCAAGAAACTGGGAATAAAAAATAACAAAACCGATAAACCAACAAATAAACGACACAGGTAAAAGAAACAGGCAAGTAAAAAAAGAGTGTGTGTAGACCAATGGATCAGTCATTTGGTTTTGAGAAAACCATGGGTGCCAAAGGTGGGTATTCGCCACCTGCGACAGCTTCCAAATGCGAAAAGGGTGGTAAAGCATTAGGTGATGATAATTGATTGTCAACGGAAGGTAGTGGTGGTGGTGGTAGTGGAGGCTGGGGTGAGTCATCAGGGACAAGGCCATTGGTACTGTCCCACTTATAACTCACCACTTTAAATATTGGGTTGATGGCAGATTTAGCGGAGCGAGCAGATTTAGGAGTGTGACCAGAGCTTGGGGGGTAGCCGCCATACGAACTTGGAGGTTGTCCGTATGAACTTGACGGAAGTGGAGGAAGCTGTCCACCGTTCAAGTCTAAGGGGCTATGAGGGCCATTGCTCAGATTGGAAGGGAAGTGAGGCGATACTGATAGAAATGGGGGGGATTGAGTGCGCGAAAGAATGTCCTCTTTATGTGCATGCTGCACATGGATCCAAGGAGGGGAGGGAGACAGGGAGGGAGACATGGTAGGTGATAAAGACAGAAGTTGAAGGGGGGGAGGAGAAACACTACCAGATATGTGTGACGAAACGGAGGCTTGCGTTCGAAAGTCATGAGCAAGTTGGCCTTCTAATGAGAAAGAGTTGGAGGAACGAGCCGAAGGGGAGAAATCATCAAAGGATGTGCGCAAAGAAGACCGCGAGTGCATCCTATTAATTCCGAAAAGACTTGGTCTATTCCGTATTCGAGATGGACCAGGATCACTATCAACAGTCGCAAAGGATATCGAAGAGACTCGGCTGAGACTATTAACATCCGAAGAGGACATTGAATGGTCATCATCGAATTCTCTCCGCCTGGCTTTGGCGACTCGTCCAGTGGGATTTCTCCACTCCATGCGATCTGGGGGAGACAATAACGGGTCCGGCTGCAAGGCAAACCTGCCGGCTGCCGCTCCATGAACGGTGGACATGGCTGCGTTCGCTCCTTGTTCGCGTCGTACTGGACCAGAAGACGGCTGAGCACCTCTCGGTTCCAGCGGGTCCATGTGTTGTTCGGCTGGTGCTCTCCATTCAATATCTTCTCCAATGTTTTCGCGCTGCATCTGTTGACGCTTCGCCATGACACTTCGAGCTTGCTCACGAGCATTTTTCTGAGCCAACTTCCGTTTCTCGACTTCGGCTTCATAATGAAGCCGACGCGCTTCCTTCTTGTTCTTCTTGACATCAACAACAGGGTCACGAACAGGGGATGCGTCGCGTATTGACCGACTGTCTGTGCTTGAAGACTTTGTCCGTTTCCGAGATGCAGGAAAGATGACAGCGGGGCTAGTTTCGTCCACAGGTGGTAGATGATTTGATTTGTCGCCTCCAAACATCCCTCCAAGGCCCCATTTGCTGTTTTTCTTTCCGAAAGACAGTGTACCAAGCTTTCCCAATTTGTGACCTTGGTGAGAGGGCGCTGAAGATGGATCCTGAGGGGCGTCTAACGGTGGATGAGGGTCTTGCGCCATGACAGCATCCTGACCGTTGGCGGGAGGGTGATGGTGCGAGTGGTCGTGCGGAGGTACCACATCCATAGGATAATCCGTAGGTTGAGCGGGCCATGCATGTTGAGCATTGCGACGGGGATCCTGTTCTGTGTAATTCGATGGATTGCTGGGGTGATGAGGGAATGCTGGGTGGGGTGCAGGGATGGAATAAGGGACGCGGTGTGTGGAAGACGGGTCTGGAAACTGATGTGAATGATGAGGAATAGGTGGGTGGGACGGAATGACGCGGGGTTGAGGGGTGTGGGAATTGGTACCGTTGGGGTGAGAAGACATCCTTGGGATGGATGAGTTGGAATTGGACATATGGAGACCCGCTGGCATAGTGATGTTATTGCGGGGTGTGGTCTCTAGTAGATAGGGATGTTCAAGGCATTGTCGAGTGGTTAAACGCTTGTTTGGATCGTATCGCAAAAGATCCCTGATGCAGTCAACAAGAGACCTGGGAACAGTTCTTTCGAAGAGAGCATAGAAGTCCTTGGGTTCAACCTACCAAAACGTATGAGGGACATATCAACAGGTAAGAAGTGCTAGACATACCTTGGGAAAGCGAAATCCAACAGCACTAGCCAAGTCTATCCCCCTTTTCCAAGGTCCTCCTCCAATAATGCTACCATTCGAGTCGACTCCATAAGCATCTGAGGGATCCCCAAGAATTTCGCATATCCTCGCCACCTGATCAACCTGATCAGAACCAGGAAAGAGAGGCCGTAGGTTGACAAGTTCAGCCATTATAGTGCCAAGCGCCCACATGTCGACCGGGTTAGAGTAATCACGACTTAGAAGAAGCACTTCTGGTGCGCGATACCAGCGAGTAGAGACATACTCTGTGTAAGGAGGTTTACTCTTAGTCTCTCTTGCGAGGCCAAAATCAGCAAGCTTGATGATGGCTACTACATCCTTCTCCTTGGGTGCATTTGGTGGCGCGACTGGAGAAACTGGAGTGTAATCGAAGAGGCCAGTGGTGGTAACAAGAACGTTTTCTGGCTTCATGTCTCGGTGAAAATAGCCATTTGAATGAACATGATCCAATCCCAGAACTATTTGCCGAAATATAGAGGATACGAGACCGCCGGCAAGGGGACGGCCTTTGCGAGTCTTGATGAGGTGGTAGAGATTGCCTTCCATGGACTCAAACACAAAGTATAGCTCTTTTGTGTCTGGTAGAAGAAAGAAGTCGTATAATGGAATAACATTTGGATGAAAAGGAATTGCACGCAGCGACTGGTGAAAGTAGACAAGGGGGATAAGGTGATGATTGGAATTGAGATAGTTAACACAAGACAGACCTCGAGTTCCTTCAATTTTCGACAATCGTCCCAACCGCCTTCCCATGTTTTCTTCATTCTCTTGACTGCTACCAGCCTCTTTCCTGCCCACTCTGGCCTTGCACCTGCGCCGCATTGCATTGGTGATAGCGGTGTATTTGGGGGAAGAGTTCCGTGCCAATCGCATAGCCATACGGTACCAAATGAACCGTCTCCCAAGACTTTGAGAGGTGTATAGGAGCGTTTCGAGCCTTGATTTCTGGTAAGAATAAAATAATAAAGTGAAGAATGATGAGAAACTGACTGCTCTGGGCTGAGCCAACTGTGAGGCGATTATCTTGTATTGATACACTTGGAATTCCGAGTACAGTGATGGGCTCCTTTGGAAAGTTGTTCTGGTGGTGTCTCTGGTTGAATAATTAAATTTAAAAAATAGCAAAAAAAAGAGAGAAAATAAAATTACTTGAGAGACTTGTGGCTTTGAGTTGTTGTTACCATTGTGACCAATGTTTGAGGATTGGTGCATGGTATCGCTGGCATTGCCCTTTAGAAATGAGATTTGAAGAGAAGAAGGGAATAAATTTAATGAACGGCTTTTTGGAACATAAGTTATGGTAAAAGCAGAGAGGAAAGTTTGTCTGGAGAAAGAAGAAGAAGAAGAAGAACCGAAAACGAAGCCGACCACAAGCTCCTTCAAAAAAAGAAGTCGCTCTCCGAGTAGCATTCCCTAAACAAGTCAAACAATTGATTTGATCAATTCCAATCGTTCGGGTTAAATCTACACAATTGACCCAGTTCGCCTCCGATTAAACTATTCTGTACTAATATGGAACTTCATGGAATAGTTTCGACACGCTTTCTCCGTAATGACTCCGTCGAATAACTTCTCCAAGCACCTTTCCAATGTCAATAACTTCCAACTTTCTGCAAAGCGCTTGGTTAGCGTGTTGTGGAAGTGTGTTCGTCACAATCAGTTTCTCCAAATTACTCTTCTCAATCCTCTCTAACGCATTCCCACTTAAAATTCCATGAGTAACCAGTCCGAGCACTTTAACTGCTCCAGCCTCTGCAAGGTGTTCTGCTGCCAAACACAGCGTTCCACATGTGTCCGCCATGTCGTCAACAAGAATCGCAACCTTGTCTTTCGCATTTCCGACGAGTACCATTCTCGACACTTCGTTGGCCTTCTTTCTTTCCTTGTGGAACAGCGCAAACTCAACGCCAAGTCGGTCTGCAATTGACGTCGCTCTAAAATTCAACCACTTTTCGTCAATTTCCATATGTCGCTCCACTTTAAATTCTCACCGTTTAGCTCCTCCTGCATCGGGTGAGACGATTACAACATCGTCAAGGTTAAAGTGGGTCCTAATGTAAAAGATCGCGGATGGTTCCGCATAAAGCTGAGAAAAAAACTTCCTTAGAGACAATATTCGGGTACCATAACATGAACCCTTACACTAAGACGAAAACGTTCAATAAATTTCGCTGGATGAATCTTGTTTGCACACTCACTTGTCAACTGGTACATCAAAGAAACCCTGAATCTGCGAAGCGTGCAAGTCCATGGTCTAACAGACAAGTTAGGTTGCTAAATCCTCATAGTTTCTTTCTCTACTTACTATAATATGGTCACATCCTGCTTTTTGGATCATATTTGCCACCAACTTGGCTGTAATCGGTGCTCGACTCTTGTCCTTCTTATCTTGGCGGGCGTAGGGGAAAAGTGGGATCACGGCTGTGATTCGTTTGGCGCTCGCGATCTTGCAGGCATGGATCATGATACACAACTCCATCAGAGCTGTATTGACAGCTCCACACCCAGTGTTGATAATGTACACATCGTCCTCCCGGACTGATTCGGTAATGGTGACATTGGTTTCACCAATGCCGCTTTTCGTGATTTCAGCCTTGGAAAGGGGTAGCCCAATGCTGGACACGAGGCTTAATGGAAGCTAATCCTGCAGTTCAGGGTAGGCTCACCGTCTTGCAATGATTTCAGCAAGTTCGGGGTGGCTAGTGCCTACATAGGAGCATTAATCAATCTTGAGTTGTATTTGGGTAGCATAGATGGCTCGTACCCGAAAAGATTTTGATCCCACTTCCGTTCAGCATCTCAAGTTGTCGTCAAAAGTAAAAATGAAGGTTAGATGAGAAAAAGATAAAGGGCAAATGAAAAAAGGGATTGTGAATGAGTTGCCACAAAGGCGGAGCGCCGATGGGTTTTCGTTCAAGTAGTTTTAAAGATGAAGAATTTTTGGAAGCCCATGTCTTTAGCTCGTGATCAAGAGCAGACTGCACCTTCCAGATATAGACTTAAGATTATGTAATAATATATTACATCACACGTTTGGAATCTTTAAAAATAACTTTTCTGCATTGAACTCCATGAGCTTCGGAGCAATATCGCTATGTGCTGCCAAAATACGAGTCCACTATTTACAAACCTCATCACTTGTGGCTTGCACTATGATATTCAAATTCTCTTCGTTTGTTGATATGCGATCGAAAAACCCTTTGTATCCGACGGACATGTGTTCTTATCGTCATTGATTGAACATATGTTGCTTGCTTTAGATTTTGAATGCACCTTCACTGCAGCTGCGCGTTTGATCGATTCGTACTTCTTTACACATTGCGTTGTGCACTTTTCAATTATAAAAATCATCGAGAAGTCGAGCAACGAGTCCTCGCTATTTTGACTCACTCACGTCGACACGCCGCACTACAGCGCGAAGCTCCATGATACATCGATAAGATACACGATGCTCCTAGTAGCTCCTAGTGTACATTAAATTAAATACGAACCGAATATCCAAGTTGTCTTTGACACAAACACGTTGGGATTTCAGTAAGTAGGCTACCACGTGGCATTGGTAATGTTTAATGGCCAGTTGAAGGTGGACGATACTCTAAGTTGGAAAGCTTAAAGATGGGAAAACAATTGACATGGTCATTCTGTTTTTAGCACATGTCGTTGTCAACCACAGAAGTTGTTTCTACATGATTGGTGATTCATGGTCAGGTTTTCAAACCGTTGTGGCATGTAGCCAATGTGGAGTTTGAGGTTGCTGCGATGTATTTTGTAAATTGTCCCAGCCGGGCCTCCGAAATTCAAGGGATTTGCTCCAACAATGCTGCAAGCGAATGTCGCGATGATTTGCGCTCAACAAATCAAATCGAAAAGTTCATCTCAACTTGAATCGAATCAAACCAGCTTCCCGATTTACATGTCCATATGGGTTCTAGGCCTGTGAGTTCATCATCTGCCATCAACGAATTCAACCTTTCTGGGATTCGGCATTGCTCGATAAGCATACCTAATATGGTCAGAACTCTGATTTCTCCCAATCAACCCCTCTGTAGCAATGCAAAGTCCCTACGTGATTCATAGTTGGTTCAGAGTAAGCGCCAATAAAAACAGCTTAAGCGGAATAGTACACAAGACCACTTTACGTTTTTTCTTTGCGCACGTTTACACGAGGGAGCCACGAAATAGGGCTGTATTTTAGCATGTAACTTCTATCCGGTTTGACAACAATGTCATTGTCAACGTTCGCGGAGTTTCCAAGAGGGCTCAACGATTCAGATCGGGCACATATGTTCTCACGGAGGGGGGGGTACCCCCTCCCCCCCAGAAAAAGGAAATGTGCGTGCCATGTTTGCTTTCACCTTTTGGTCGGCATCACGGCAACCAGCATAATCGCTCGTTTGCCCCTATCCCGCTCTATCAAGTGATTGAGCATCCCTTGCCTTGATATGTACAACCCTCCACCGTGTTTTGATCAGTTTTACTTATAGTAGTTAATGTAGGCCTCATATGTATTGTTCATTCTACTTACCAATATCCACAATACAGGTCGCAGGCAGCACGGGCAGCACTATGATTGTGTGTGATATAACAGACATTGTTCTCCCTATCGTCGTCGATTCCACTCGTCTCCCATGCCACATTTGTGGTATAAAGAAGATTTCCGCTCAAGAGCGACAGAACCATGTTGGGGGTCATATTTTGCGCATGTACCAAGGTGTACCAGAGCCCAAAAATGTCCAAGAGGTTCGTGGTCACACCTTTCAAGCCTCATTATTGCTGAAATTATTTGTCATTAGATCGCACAAGATTATCCTTGTGGTTTCTGTGGAAGTTCTATGAAAAACGGCTCCTGTTCGATTCGCATTCAAAGTGGCAAAGCAATATCTGACTGCCGCTTATCCTACCCGTTCAAAATTAAGGCCGCTTCACAATCATCCAAGTCTAAACCCTCGACAAATATCCCAATTCAATGCCCATTTTGCTCAGAGATTCACTGGAAGTATAATATCCGTCGCCATCTTTCAGCCAGTCATAAATCATGGCAAACCACATGACGGGTTGAAGCGGTACGGGAAATTGAGAAAACAATATCTATTTCACGCGACGAAGAGTCTCGCTTAGGTTTAAAGGGAGATGAAATTGGGCGGTTACCTCCATGGTTTGAGGCAGATGAGCACCGAATGACATCGCCTTCATCCATTCGAAACCAACAGGGTCAAAGTCCACGAAAGATTCACTCGACCTCCTCTATTCGATCACTGGCAGCTCAGCAACTCAGATATGAACCTATGGGACCATTAATTGAAGCACATCCTCTACCAAGGCCCAGAGAATCTTATAACGAACAATATAGTACAGATACAGACAATGTATTCCATGATTCTATGTAACTATGGCGTAGATATGCTTTATTCAAGTTTTATTATCTTTCTACCCTATCGTTTATTTGATCCGGCATGTGAACGGCAATTTTCAAGTCCGATGACATGCCGAGAAGCTGGCACAGGTTGAGAGAACCGAAAAAACCATCAACTGTCCATCATTGTCCTGAGAACATATGTGCCCGATCTGAATCGTTGAAGCCTCTTGGGAGTTTCGTTTGATAACGTGCTAACTACCTGAGCTTTCCCTCCGTTGACACAGGGTTGAAATCGGGAAATGTTGAGGAGCCACTTTTTCAATACTCGTATATACCAAGGCTGTATCATTCAAAAAGATTGTTGCCTTGCATGGTATCATGTACCATGCCTGGGCTTTTCACTTTTTCCGTTTGCTCTTTTCTCTTCTTTATTACCAAGTTGTATGTATGACACGTTACTTGCAAAACCCGAGCGCGGCAATGAATCTGGAATAATTACATTGGGTAGTGGAGATGGATGTGGAGATGCGGAATCTTGGTGTGAAGGATGGATGGTGAAAGAGTGGCATGTACTTAATCCCAGAGAAAGTAATACAGTGACGGCATTGGTACAGATGCATCAGGTTATACCCTCATCGTAGTCCATTTATTGAAGGAAATGAACCCGTGTAATTTGGTTTACTGTTGAGGATCGACAGTAAAGATACCGTTGATGGATTGTGCAGGCTAGGTGCAACGCTTGGAAGCGCTGCGGGTGGCATGGGGCGCCCGTCAAGCATAGGATTGATCCCTGGGTTTTGCTGTGGCAAAGGGTTAGGAGTGATATGGACTGTCGAGGGAGTTGACAATGGGGGTTGCTGGAGCATATGCGGAGGGGGCAAATGAAATTGTGAGGGGTCCATCATTGGACGAGGCTGGTGTAATGGCGGAAAGCTACCCTCAGCGGGAATGCCACGCGCGCCATTGATAGAATTTAACAACTGATTCTGTTTGATATTCACGCTTCCAGTAGTATTGTGGATAGGCGCACGGTTCACCGCCTGGCTTGTCCGAGACCGAAGTTGAAAATGATCGTGTTCAGGCATTGCATTTGAGTATAAATGATGGTTTGGGAATCTGTATGGTTGACCGGAGAGCGTGCCGGGCATTCCGTGGAGAGCGTGTTGCATGATAATCGGTTGGGGAGGGACAGACGGGGAAGGTTGGGGATAGCTTGTTGGGATAGGACCTCGACTAGCCATTGCTGCCCGAGCAGCAATAAGGGGTGCCATACGGGCTGATTCATCTGCAACAGATTCCAGGAGCGAAATCTGTTTCAATCGTTTTGCCGATGTAGGGACTTCTACTGCTTTCGTCAGATAAGGAGAGATATCTGCAGTGGACGAACGACGGTTGGAGCGGACAGAAGAAGTCGGTGATTCTGGGATCGAAACCACCTCCGTGTTGCTTGAATTTCTATCCAGGTTGCTTGAGGCAGACGCGTCAGCGTTTTGCTTGAGCGAGATCCCAGAAACTTGCAAATTGGATGCTGGTATGGCTGGCTTAACTATATGATCATCTGAACGAGGAGGAGAGGAAATTTGATGAGCAGAGGTATCCTTGGGAAGCGAAGGCTGATTATTGGGCGCTGCCGAACTCTGGTTTATAGTTGAAGGTTTGGCCTCTGCAATAGGGCCCGGGCTTTGTGCAGGGATGGCATGAGTTTCTGAATTGGACGCCGGTGGAGCCAGCGATGATTGTGCAAGACTAGTAAGAAGTCGGGCAAGATGGGGGTCCAGGGGGGTAGAATTCGTGACTTCATCCAGTTTCGGTTCTGTGAGCGGCAGGCTTTTAACTGGGACGGGCGATACCTGGGACGTAGCAGATGTTACAGCAGACGCTTGTGACTGAACCTTCTTGGCTTTCTGTTTATTCCGATTCTTTTGCACCGCCTTATATTCATAGATGAACTTTTTCAGTGGTCTGGGGCGCTCTTCAGCAAACAATATTAAGGCGCATTGGAGATAGAACCGTACCCAATGAATGGTGAGATTAAGTAAAATTTCCCTGCGACTGTTTTGTTCCGTTTCCAAGTTGGAAGATCTGCAAGTTTAAACCATGCAATATCCTAGCGGCGACGATTAGATGTGGAGAACATCAGAAGCTTAATAGGATAGTTAGAACAAACCGAGATCTCTTTCCTGGTCCTTGTCTCAAAAACTGTGTCTTCTGGAACATTGGGGACAATAAAAAGTGATATTTTCTGTTCCTTGATGGTCATTTCAATGACATTCTCGGGGTCTATGAGACCTGCGAGGTTGTGACCGGTTTCCTCGAGGACCTGGTAGATGTTAGATTTAGTTGCTTTTAGCGAATCGGACTTACTTCTCTGACTGCGCATGCTGGTCTGGGCTCCCCTTCATTGATTTTTCCCTTGGGAAATCCCCATCCTGATCCAGATTTGTAGCCTTTAACCAAAACGCACTGCCAAAACCTTAGTGTTGCTACCACCAATCATTTCGACTGTAACAAACCTTGTCCAGCGTTGAGTTGAGCATGATAGCACCGCACACCGGTACGCGTGTCTTGTAGGCCATGAATTGCTCGAATGCTTGCTCATGATTGTCTCTCCAAGGATGCAGCAAGGGACAGGCAATGAATAGCTCCCTTGAAAATGCCTTTAAAGATAGAGAAGGGAGCTTATCATTTTGCTCGCGAATGAAATCCTCATAAAACCAATGGCTTTATAACCAGGCTTATAAGTACAGAGTCTTTCGGTGATATGAGGACGCACGCTTGTTCAACTTGAAAGGATACTCTTTCCACTTGATTCAACTCTTCGTCCGGGAGATTTAGAATGAATCGGCTGGACGGTGGATCAAAATCTACTTCGGTGAGGTCAATTTGCAGTTTACAAACCTTGATAGATCTTCAAGAACTTCCGCTTTTGTGACTCCTTCATAGGAATAGCGAGTAAGGCTGTTCACAGGAACTGGTCCAGCTGGTGGAACCTCTGGGGACGACGAAGACGATGATGCCATAAAGGGAGCAGATTCTTTGATAGGTATTGCGTTTATACAATGTCAATAACTGATATGTGTGAATAAAGATATAAAAAAATGATGATGGTTTGGATGCGGTGTAAGGAAAGCTGTAAATACGTTTACAATGTCTATAGCCGCCCTCCAACACAACAGCCCTTGTTGTGGCAGTGAGGCTGAGAACCAGATCTTCACACGTGACGAACAAACGTGAAGCACTGGGCAGCGCTATTAGTATCAATGGGACTTGACTGGGACTCCGACTGGCAATGGCAGGACTCGTTGTTAATTTCCAGGTTTCATCCATTTCTTAGTTTGCATATAAATGCAGCAGCCGAGGGAACCAGATACTTTATAATGAGATCACCACAGAACAACAGATTATGCTACTTGATGACTATAATACAATATGCCAGTGTATAATGAAATAATGGTCCGCATGGTCAAACACTAGTTTTCCTACTTAAAACCCATCCGTCTTGCGTATTCTGCCTCCTCTTGGGCAGTCAGCCTATCAGCACCCGTCCAATTGGCAGAGCTAGTACGCGCCCTGAAGCGGCCAGTACGGTTTTTGAACATTTCCTCCATTTTCAGCGGCCTAACAGCGCCAAAAATGTCGTCAGGGTTAATTGTACTTTGTTGCTCGAGCGCTGTTCGCAACTCAGGCGACTGCGCCCAATCTGGGGGATCGAATGTGCGTTTTCGGTCCTCATCGTCCGAGTCTGAGTATTCGCTGTTGACGTCGGGAAGTTCTATGCTTTCGCTTGGGACCTGAGGTTTTGCTGCTTCCAAATGCGCCTTTGCACGGGCAGCCATTTGCATCTGAAGAGCTTGCGAAGGATGTGCGATGTCGTCATCGTAATGTGATTTGGATGATGATGCATTCATCTTGCTCTTGAGACTACTAGTTGCACCATCACCGGTAGCTTTCAGAGGCTCTTTCTGCGCTTGTCCATACATGGAGGTGGTAGGTTGCTTCATGGCGGACTTCACAGGAAGCTTGCCAAGGAAGGCACTTGAGGAAGGTTTCTTGAGCTCCGGTTTCCTCTCAGCCTCGACCTTGCGAGTCTTGAGCTCCTCCTCCTTAAAAAGAAGTTAGATCGTGAAATTTGCTGAACAATTCCATTTACCTTTTTGCTCGACGTTGTCTTCAATGCACGTTTGTCGGTCAAATCCTCTCGTTCACGTTTACGGCGCTCAACTTCTTCTTTCATCTTGCGCTCTTCTTCAACGACTTTGGCCTTCTCCTCTTCAGCTTTCCTTTGCAGCGCCAGTTGTCGACGGCTTTCCATTTCCTTCAAACGAGCTGCCTTCTTATCAGCCTCCTCTTGTTGCTAAAGGCAAGGGATTAACACAGGTACAACACAATAACACATCCCCCAACCTTTTTGGCGGCTTCGGCAGCCTTCTGCAATACTTTCTTAACTTCGGGTTTTTTCTTGGTTCCTAAGGCATTGCTGAGCAATTTGGTCGCCTGTCCAAAGAATCCGACCTGAGATTGGGAAGACTCCGAAGATGCAAAAGACATCTGGCTTTGACTGCGTAGCGGCTATACGTCGGCGTTAATCCCCTGGCACACTACGGAAATCAACGCGGGCACTTACCTCTGAGTTGAATGTGGCCTTCGAAGAACCAAGAACGATTTCTTCCAGCTCGTGATCTCGAGACATCAATCCCTCCTCCTCCATTGCGGCATCATACGCTCCTGGAATTCCAGCAGGCTTAACCTTCAGCGAGGATGTTCCAGTATCTCCTCTCTGACTTTGTGAGGGAAGGGTGCTCCACGTCAGACTATCTTCCTTCCCTCCAAAGGTCCACTGGACTCCTGCAGCCAGTTTCTCGTCTACTGGCCAACTGTCGTCCTCATCACAAATCTGTGTCTGTGGTTGAGACTGAGTGTACTCAGTATCCTGGGTGGTAGGAAGCCACGTAGGAACTGTATCGTCATCAAAGATTCTATCTGATTGTACACTTTCAAGGGTGGACTGTGAAGCAAGTGGAGGTGCCGTGTATTTCTCTGCGAAGGAATTTAGAGCTGCCGCAAATGGGTTACTTGGCGCAGAGAAAATTGGACTGGGTTTGGACACTAGTCGTTCTGAAAAAGCAGAAGCGGCTGGTTCCACGGCTGGTAGCGGTACAGGCACGGGGGGTACGAATACAGGTGTCGGTTTGAAAACGGATACCAAAGGCTGTGTGAGGGGTTGGAAAGGGACGGGTTTGGGTTGAGGAGGGGAGTTGGGAGGTGTGGTGGATGTGCTCGATCGCTTGGGGTCCTCTTTATCGGCCAACAAAACAGGGTCCTTGGGAGTAAACTGGAATGGCCTTTCAGGCGCTTTCCCTTTATCCTTCATGCGACCTTCGGTTGGGAACAAGTCAAGAGCCTGGTTAGTCTTCCCGCTGACCTTCGGTTGCAAGTCAGCAGAATCAAGAACACTGAATGGTCTTTGTAAAGCCATTGTATGCTCCTCTTCTATCCTATCACGTTCAGCTACTCTCGCTTCCGCAGCTGCTCTAGCCTCCGCTAATGCATTAGCAGCATCCCCTCCCAGGCTTTTCGCCATTGTTGACTTGCTTGACCGGGTGCCCAGGTCTTCGACTGTCTTTTTTAGACGATCAAGAACAGCTTCTGGCATGGCTCTCGGCACCTCCTCTTCCACATCCATCTGATCATCGTCTGGCGTTCGTGTGTCCGGGTCTTGAGAAACCCTCTTTGTATCGTCCTGTATACCCGATGGCGATCCTCCTTTGCTTGTCTTTGCAACTTTAGAATGACGATGTTCATCATCCGTTGCACTGATGGACTGGGTTGACGGATAAGCGTCGTTACTTTTCCTCTTTGTTCCTTGATTAGGCGGAAGTTGGGGGGCAGCGAAAGTGGTCGAAGCAGAAACCGGTTTTTGTGTTGTCATCTCCAATGCCTTCAAATCTCTCCCTTTCTTCAGCCATGACGTCCTTTTTCCACCAACAGCCGCACCAGGTGTTGCAGCACCGATCTTGATGGACTTCCGCAAGGGCGCTGGATCGGGAAGGAAGGGAAAGTATGTCGAAGTCTTCTCCGAAGTCTTTGAGTCCACTTGCATGGTATCCTCTTGTGCATCGTCCATAACCAGAAGTTGTGTCTCTTCGTAGGTATTCAATTCGTTGTCGATTGTTTGACTCGCTTTCGGCGAGCATGGCTCCTGTGCCGTATCTTCAGAAGGTTGCGTAACCGCTGGTACGGGTTGCTGGGAATGCCCCGGTTTGTCTACGTCCATTGCCGCTGCGAGTAATGACTTCTCTGCCTTTTCGGTCTCCTTTGTAGTTTGAGAGACTGTAAACGATATTGCTTGAGAAAAGGGATTGCCTTCCGTTTTTTGGGGAAGAATTTGGCTTCTATCACCTGTCTCATCATCTTCAGCGATGACAGACAAGTCGTTGTGATCCAATTGCGGGTCATTGAGGCCTTCATGAGTCGAAGGTGCCGTTTTGCCAGGCTGGATTACTTCTGAGGGTGGTTCGACATCCACGCTAGTCGTAGTCTCGTGCTTTTCTTGTTGGGTTTCATCGCTACCCGAACGCTTCCCCGCGCGACTTGCATCTTTCGAAGATTTATCCATATCATTGATCTGCGTTCCAATAAGCACTCAGAATACCGAAGAGATGGAAGACTCACGTCTAAAGACAACGAAACCACGGACAGCTTGGACATCAACTTTGGTTTGCGAGCGATTGCCTTTTTCCGACCAGGGGTTTTGACAAGCTCTATTAGTGGGCTACTATAGACGTTAAATTTTGATAATGCTTTATATTTCCTTTACTTACTCTTGCTTTCCACCAGAAGTAATGTTGTCGAGATAGTCATCAAGAAACGAAAAGCCATGGGTCTGGATTTGATCCTTGAAAAGTTGACGTCCACTGTCGTTGGCCATAGTCAAGCGTATTGAGTTAGCCCAGTTGAGAAGTCCTGGGTATTCCATGCTTGATTGAGTATCGGAATTGACGAAGGGTAGCACCAGTATGTATCAAGAGCCAAGTTGAATGTATCCACAGCCAGTGTCGTTAGTGTCAACCTTAGCCTAAGCTCGACCAACAGATCGCGTCGGTCATGTGACCGTGAACCCTTATTTGCTTACCAAATAGCTTCAAATAAGCAGATCATTGTCGAACTCGGACCTTGTTTACTCCACCATCATTGAATCATTCAAAGTCTGTACTTACAAACTGAAGATCGCCACAGCCATGATGCAATGTCACGATAATAATTATAACGTTTCCACTCAACGTTTTCTTGATCCCTTACACCTCTGCTTTTGTATTCATGAATAATTCTGCTGCTATAGATCATTCTTTCAAGGACAAATTGCAACCTGATGAAGCGTCAAACAATTTCCTCTTACCGGACGAACCTACTGAACAACAGTTGAGAGAGGCATATGACAATGAGGAAATCGAGCGATTCCTTCGATTGTTCTCAACGGTAAAGCATCGTTCTTGAATCACCTGAATCCCATTCATCTTCGCCATGTAGTTTGTTCAGGAGGTTACTGTTCTTGAGCATGCCACTGGAGACGGTGTCCCTAGCGATGCTATTCCACCTGATGATTGTAATCATTGTCATTGAATATTGTCAAGTTTACTCATACTAACAACTTCGCACTTGTCTACAGCGAATGAACCTGCTGCATTCACGAATGAAGACGTCCACTTCACCAGCATCAGTGAAGCTATTGCTAAGGTATGAAGTGAAATCTCTCATAAAGTATGATGCCTTTGGTTCACAAAGTCCATAACACAGGTTTGGGTCGTTCCGAACTTGCCACCTTCTCGACCACCCCCTCCGGCGTTCACGATTTCGCGGCTTTGCGTCACGGCACAGAGGCTTTACCTCGTTGCTCATGAACCTTATAATCATTTCTTCCGCAGCTTGTCCAACTTGGCGAAATGGAAAAGCTTTACAAAAAGTTTTCTTTGGTGTTCCGTACGTAGACATCCCACTTTGTCGGTGTCCTGTGTTGATGTTCCCAGACGTACTGGATACTGTGGTGGTATAACGCCCTCCTCGCCGGTATTATCTTGGGCCTTCTAGCGGTGCTGCTAAAACGGAAGCTATTTCTGTATCCCAGCGTTGAGGAGTTGTATAGGCATCGCGAACAGATCGCTGACGCGAATCAATTCGGTCGACAAGTATCAGACACACTTTCAGCCCCATCTTCTGGGATCAAAGATCTATGGCACTTTTTTAGGCTATTCGAAACGTCAAAGAAGAGAAACCTTGTATTCGGGGGTACCCAGAGAAAATCCAAGTCAAAACACATAAATCGAGAATCGCAAGACTCTGAATTTGCAGATATCCCAGCCGACCCCATTGTTATCAACGATAATCCCGATGATCAAGAAGAACAGGATCTAAAGAAGGCTGCACTTTTGGTTCTTTCGGAGGTTGCAGATTTACATGAGAGAATTAGAAAGTACGAGAGGAAAATCTCTTAGTTTTCTGACCTTTTCTCATTGTTTCCAGCATTTTTATCTGGCGGCGACCCTTCGTCTCCGTCAGATACGCAATTGTGCGAGAATTTTAGTGATTTGTTGTCCCTTTTTAACTGATCAATTACACAGGCATTATCTATCTTATTTTTTATCGCCATGATGCCTCCGCAATATTTCATCAAGCTGCCGACCTTTGTTTTCGGTGCCCTTTTTTGGCACATTATGCCGATCATTTGTTCGCTTTCTTCTGACGAGAGGTCAAGGTAATTCGAGGCGGGAAACATGAGTTGCACCACTCCCATTGCTTACAATATTACAGGCTTCCCCCGCCTTTGGCAGATGCACCAACGGATGCGGAATATGCAATGGAGCTAATATCTCGACGGGTCGCCGCCGGGTTACAAGTACGACCCCGACTTCCTCCTCGGAAGCACCAAGGACAACAAACCACACATCTTTACGATGCTGCCACTGCAACAACAGACAGGAACATTGACTGGAAAAAGTGGGGTACCCGCATAAGCGCTGGAAAAACCACTATCGATAACTTGAAACGGCTCAGACTCGGAAATTTTGTAAGTACCGTTTTTGATGTCGTCTTATAAAGGCTGACCGGTCTGTAGTGGCCAGTACAAGAAGACCATTTGGCCCAGTACCCACTGGCACCCGGTGAAGCCGGCATTACTCAACGTCAAGCGAATGTTGACATTCACAGTGAGTCCAATATATATTGCTATGTTTTCTGGGAAACACACTGAGCATTTCATTTGAAACCTTCAAAGCCTATCCTTGTCAGCATAGTTCATCACCTGGTCTTATTACCTTGTCGCCCAAGACCTTGTTCTTTACACCTTTGACATCACAAGTCCCTACTCTGGTGATTAACCTGGAGACTGTCAAAGGGATCAAGAAGCAGGGTGCTCTTAAGGGGCTTCAAATCAGATGGAGAGATGAAAGTGACGGACAAGCATCAACGAAAGAGGATAAATTTGTGTGGATTGGATCGAGGGATGACTTGTTCGCCCGTCTTGTTGGTGTCGAAGGAAGGAAATGGGTGACGATTTAATGGAGCGTACTGAGAAGGTGTGGAAGTCTACCATACGATTTTAGTGAACTAAATGTATGCGCTCGTCTGCCATTATATATTTATTTTTAGTCTCTTTAAATTCTATGTTGACATCTGTCTACTGCTTTGGACTTCTGCAGGTCGATCGCCACTTCATCGATTTGGAAATGGGGGCCGTATAAATAGCTAGGCATTATAATCGAGGATACCGTTTCACTTTTCCCTCCTGGTTTACTCTCGAAAGTTAGACAACCCTCGCGCCGTACGGACACTCTAAGATGTTTTTTACCCCTGAGCTTCTCTCGAAGCGTGATAGTGGCTTCGGCTTACTATGGTAAATCATCAATGCCACTTTTGCAACCGTTTATTATTCACAAACTATTACAAGGCTTGCAGCTACACTCGGCTCCAAATCTGCCTTCAAGAAATTACCCAAACGATCTGTTTTGACTGCCGACATTGCCCAACTATGTGACCTAATTTCAGAGCCCGCAGAACCCCTGGCGCTACGTTTGTCCAGCAATTTGATGTTTGGAGTTGTTCGGTGCGTTGTACATTTTTGCATATACGCTGTATCTGTAGTACTTACAATGCATGCATAACAGCGTCTATAAAGGCATAAAAATCTTTTGATGTGCATCGAACCCTGCTAACGAATCCATTAGTCAAGCAAGAGATTTTTATGGCCGATGTTTCGAACTGTGTCGCGTCTTTGAAAAAGGTGGTTCAGGAGGCGCGGTCAGTTGGCCTCCACGATGGTCAAATCATCACGTCCAATCCAGTTGCTCGGTACGTAGTCCTGTATCATCATACTTTTTCGTGTATTAGCTTACTGTTGTTCCAGTTATGCTGCTGTTACCATTGCACCCGACCCACGATCAGCTTATTCGTTGGACTTCGATGCCTTGGTTATGGTGCGTAATCTCACGTCCGATGGACGAGCCTTATATATGCCTCCAGAACTGGGACGAATACTTGAACGTCGATAATGGCACAGATGAGGACCCGAATGGAACTGATGACGAATTTGATCCTAAAGCAATCAGAAAGAAAAAAAAGGCTGGGAAGGCATCACGATTATCCGCCGTCGAAACTGTTCGAAAAGAGGCGCACACGCTCGAAGAACATCACGAACATCTCCTTTCCGCGTCGTTCGATTTGCCGCACGTCATTACCTCTGGAAACTATTTGGACCCATCATCATCCCATGCTGATGGAGGATTTGATTTTTTCTTCTCGCTTTCGGACGGTTTTGACCTTAGCGAAGGCCCTGGCATTGCTGACGACTTAGCCCGAGAGCTTGGATGGAATCTTTCCCCAGCGAAAACGGTTCGAAGCAAGACGTATGTCCTTTATCCCTAAAATGTACCGCATATGTTTATATCTTCTAGTGCCAGTGAAGTTCGAAACGAGAGGCCAGAGTCTCTTGCCCCCCTGGATAATGCGTTGCTGGACTACGTACCGCACTTCACAGAAGCACCGGGTGAGGACTTCAATTTTGGCGAGAACACCTCAGGAGGGAATGTGGATCAGGCGCCTTTGGTGCTTCAGAACATGGTAACACCGATAAGACAGGTACGTCAGACAACCTATATAACCGAAGATTTTTTTTATAAATATCATATTTATACCCCAGTCCCAACATAGTGAATGTAAGGATAAGCTATGTGTTATCAAACCCCTGCGGCATTAACGTTCGTGCCGGTATGAAATAGCCTTTGGGTCCGAGAATTACATCAACGCGCCAGAGACCCCGAACGGTCCTTTGCCAGTCGTAGCTACCCAGGAAACGCCGCAGATAGAACATGTCTCCCATGAACCGAGAAAATTGAAAAGGACGCGTGTCTTGCTCGACGCTCGAATCGAGCTAACTGACGATGAACTGAAGGTAAGACGACCATCTTTCCACATTCGAGCTTCAACTAACGCTTCACATTCGTTGATGCGAACAGCTTGCTCGAGCTCAGTATGTTGAAGCACAAACCACCCTTCGGAGGGAAACATTTACGAAGCAGCGAGAAAAAGCCAGTGGAATGATCATCGAAGATTTGATATGGCGTGCTCCTAAACAAAGTACGTATATCCCTATATACAGCCTTGGTCTGATGCTGAAGGCCACCAACCTTCTCGCTAGTAACGAATCCAGAACTGATTAGTTTCTGGGAGCAGAACTTGCGCGTCCAAGTTGAACTCAGAACAGGACATGTGCAGATTCACAGCCAGGCTGATGATAGTGAATATCCGTTTACCATTGACATATACGCAACAGCAGAGTACACGTTAATTTTTTTTTTCAGACATACCAGCCGCGAAGCGCCGAAGAATCACTCCACCCTCACGCAATGAAGCTGCGGACCAGGTGTCCTTACACCAGGAACCGGGGCCTGGGATGAATGACGGCTGGGACGAGCAGCATCTAGCTGGTGCGAAATGTGTGCTTGGTACTGTCTTTTCGTGCTTAACCGCGAGTCTACAGGCCCTGATTTAGCGTTTGACGACGCATGGGAGCAACGGCAATCGTCCGAGGTATGTGCATGGGTATAACGCCAACTGTACCAACTTTAAGAATCTACACAGGAACCAGGTCGAGGACGTCGAGGATCCCGTGCACCATCCATTGATGATCTTGAGGCATTTGGGATGGATACAGCTCGGCAAGACAGGGGAAACGCTGAAAGCTCCCAGAAGAGCTCTCTGTTCCCTTGGGACAACGCGCTTCCTAGTTCTTCGAGTGGAAACAATCCTTACACTCAACCTGATGGGGACGTCATTGCACCAGATATGGTTGATGTACGTATCCGAAGTCGGTCGATCAGTAGGAGAGGAAGCCCTTTGTTATCCAGCCATGGTCATCAAAATAGCTTCAGTGGGGCCGGAATGTCGCCTATGACAGGGAATATGGCTGAGGATTTCATGTTTCAAGGTATGTCCATAGGTTTCTTCTGCATTTATCTATTTCATCCTTATTCCTCGGAGCTAGGTCCTCACCTTGAGGAAACACAACAAGACACTCAAAAGTCAGACGCGAACTTGATCACGCTGGAAAAGAACTCGTTTAATTTCCTCGAGTGAGTGTCACAGTAGAACCCTTAGTCTGCTTAATTTCCAACAGGTCAGATATGCCAAAATGCAATCTCAAACACTCCCTCAACCAAACGGGCGCCTCACCTTCGAAAGGGTTACCCCTCGATTGACAAGTACGCGTCACGTCGCAGCTGCGGCTTTCTATCACTGTCTTGGTAAAATTGAGATCTTGCTAGAAGAAATGTGGACAATTGACTGACAGATTGGAAGTTTTATCGACTAGGGACTTGCTTCGTCTGGAACAGCGAGAGCCATACGGCGACATTTACCTTGACATTATACAATAAAAGAAGCCTATCATGGACCCCTCCGAGTCATTGTTTTTCACGTCGCGGCGCTTCGGTCGTTGATCCACGACTATAGGAAGTCAGTACAAGAAACACGGACAAAGCGACCTCCCGTTCATTGAAGAGTATTTTTTGTACATATGCCAATGGTGTCAATGACAGACTGCAGTGCATTGTCGTCGGAAGCAGGATAAGTACGGGAGTCAATGACATCCGACCAATGAAGCTTAGACCGTCGATTCAAATTTTGATTGATTTGAAATTAAAGTAACGAGGACCCGGGAAGCTCCTACATTATTATCAGGCTACCTATAAACGCTGGTCCGCCAGACTTGGTCTAAAATCCGCAAAAAAAGTGGTGATAGACAAAAATCCGCAAAACCGGACGTTATCTAATTGAGATCTACCATAGACGGTAATCGACACACGCGTGCGCGTCGTCAGAATACACTTTACAAAAGGTGGCTCTATAGCACTAACAGTAGTATAACAACCCAAAGTTAACTGGTAACCTATGCCCCAGCTATGTCAAAAATATTTTCAATTTTTTGTTCTCAAGGCGCCCAAATTCTGGTCTGAAAATCGACTGTGAGGCCTAAATTCCGCAAAAAACGGACCGGAAGTTGGTCAAATCCTGGCCCAAAATCCGGACCAGCGTATACAGGAGCTTCCCGGGTCCTCAGTAATGCTCTGGCCCCACTTTTTATATTTAATCCTCCATTTAAATACCTTGTCTTACTCTTGAACCATTTCAATCGCTGTTGTCCTTCCTAGAACACTACTACCGCGTCTGAAATTCGAACTCCTACCGCACTCAAACCGAAGATATCTACTGCTAATATTAGTTCTGTCTGATATACAATGGCCTCTCCTGCAATTCGCGCTGCACAGGCTGCTCTTGCCACCATTGATCTATCTACCTACGACCCCGAGCAGTCAAGGCTTATGGACGAACGATGCATTCTTGTTGACGAGCAGGACAATGCCATCGGAGCAATGGACAAGAAGACATGTGCAATTATTTCATCTGTGCAACTGTTTGAGCGCCTATAATCTAAACATTATCTATAGGTCATCTAATGGAAAATATCAATCAAGGCCTCCTACACCGTGCCTTTTCAGTTTTCCTCTTCCGCCCATCTGATGGTGCTTTACTCCTCCAACAACGCGCCTCCGAAAAAATCACCTTCCCTGACATGTGGACCAACACATGCTGCTCCCATCCTCTTGATGACTTTGAAGAGGAGAAGCTCGAAAAGGATCAATTGGGTGTCAAGCACGCAGCATCAAGAAAGCTCGAACATGAACTGGGTATCCCTCGAGACCAAACACCGATCGACGAGTTTCAATACTTGACGAGAATACATTACTTGGCCCCTTCGAATGGCATGTGGGGTGAACACGAAGGTAAGCCAACATCTAGCAATTCGGCCAGTTCAACAAAGGCAAAGCAACTGACTTCTCGACGAATGAAAGTGGATTACATTCTTTTCCTAACCGCTGACGTCTCCGTTACACCCAACGCCAATGAAATTCGGGATTACAAGTATGTCACCAAGGCTGAACTTCAAGCCATGTTCGAGGATCCAAGTTAGTATCAAAATCTTGTGCTTTGAGGCCGAGTCCATAACTCTTCGTTGTAGGCAACTCCTTCACACCTTGGTTCAAGTTGATCGCAAGAGACTTCCTCTTTGGTTGGTGGGATGAGTTGATGCGTCGCAAGGAGGCTTCCGGAAATGTCGCAGCCAAGAGTCTCAACGGCGTTGCAGATGGGTCCCGGGTTATCAAGATGGATTGAGCCACAAAGTCCCGTTGATTTGGTACACGAGAAGAGACCTAGTAAACAGTAACATTGAATGACTACAACTACGGAAAATAGAAAGCGAGGGTAGGGGAAACAACGAAGCTGAGGTGAAAGATAACGAAAAGCAAACGAGTTTGGACAAGGTACACGAGACGATAGGATATAATCTAGAGACATACAGCTAAAGTACAATATACTAACAAAGAGGATCGGAACCAGGAAATGTTTATGAAATGGTCGTACGTCATGTAATAGACTGCGCTAATCGCTTGGTAATGGGTTGAGTCCTCATGTCGTATGCACAGCAGTTTTGAACAGAAAAAGTTCTCGGACTGATCGTCGACCCAAATTGCCCCGCCTGTTAAGCGGTACAGTAGCGTCCAGTTGAAAACCTAGACTGTTTAGGACCTTCAAAATCTCGACGAAGAAGAGAGCAGGGTCTATTTCAGGTACTAATGAGAAACGTGTGTCAGCTAGGTGACGATGGCCATTGCATTCCTCAAAATCTTACTGTTGCTATTGGGCTTCTTCTTTATTTCGATGATTCGAGAATCGTCCTCTTCACTTGGGTTTTCTGTGACAACCTTTCGGTGTAAAGCGCTCCGCAACCGAACGCCGATGGAGATCTCAATTTGCTGAGGTGGACTCACAACAGTGAATCGTCGACCTTCTTGAGAAAGATATGCAAGGAAGAATTCTGCCTTCGAGTCGGGCTGGGTTACCTGAAATATTAACCGGGGAGCCTGTGATAGGATGATCAGGACATCGCAAGTTTCTGCTAAGGAAACTCTTACAGGAGTGGTAATGTTGACGGCAGTTTGGAACGAATATCCCTGTACAAAACATAAAAATGGATGAATTTCGGAAAGATAAGGGGATGAGAACCTACTCTCATTTGGAACAGCTGAAAAAACGACACAATCAGCTTGTAGGCGCTAATAACTGGATAAGCTTCGGAATAATGGATATAATTATGGGGACTCACTGCCGTGTGTTCGGGCCTACGAGGTCCCAAGGAGAATTTCGAAACTTCACGATACAGTTGTGTCCCTGGAGGATATCGGACTCGATGCCGTCCGGCCAGAGCGGCCAAATGGTTCTGCGGACTTCGTCGAGAGCCAGTTTCATGATGTTTTCGACCCGCAGCTCATTCGAGCCAACAAAAGAAACAAACATATGTACTCGATAGGAAAAGATAAACTGAGGTTGTAGATACAGTAGAGGAATTGCTTACATGGGGGTGAGTCAGGTTCAAAAACATCGTCCTTGACAGCCATACCCTGTGGCGGGGCAGGATTGGAATATAAACGAGGACGCGGAGCATTGTGTGTAGCACTGGTTGGAGTTGTTTGCTGATTGTTGAAAGGGTTTGAGATCTGACGAGAGATGGCAGTTTCTGCATTGGTGAAAACGTTCATGGTTTTTTTCATGGCGGATCTTAGAGTGCCCGCGCTAGTGCCGAGAGGTTGACTAGGAAGAGTTTGTCGTCTATGGGGCCTTGAAGTACCTGCTTGTGGTGGTATAACTGAAGCCTGGGGGTATTTAGAGCCAGTGTCATATGGATAGGGCATTGGCATGTTCGGATTGGGAGGTGCAACCTGTGGATTTGGAGGACCATAGAAGGGTGGATAACCCATATTTTGGGGCTGCTGAGGAGCTGAACCAGCACCCATATACGGTGTCTGAGGGTACACAGGTTGCTGCTGGTAATATGGATGATAACCTCCATGCATGTAAGGTTGCTGCTGCTGCATCTTATGATGATGCAAAGTGTTTAAAGCTGAAAGATGGCAGACACGTTGCAAGCTAGATTTTCCTTTTCAAGGAGATGTATTAGTAGTTAGCAGTCATTTCTTATGAATTTAAGAATAAAAAGATCATGAATGTCCTGGACAAAGTAATTAAACAAGTTGAAAGCTTAGACTAACCAAGAATCAATCCGCTCACGTGCCTTTCGGACTTGGGTCCCTACTCACAATTCCACAGTTTAAGTTTGCAACTCTTACCCCAACTTAATTATGGCTTCCACTTTTTTTACTTGGGTAAGGTCACCAGCTGCCCGTGAATACTTTTTCAGTACGTTATGCGTTATTCTTAACTTTCTTGTCCTTTATTGACCTCTTGTTTCTTTAAAGGCACACATTTCTGGGGACCTGTACGTCCCCAACTATTCTGATGCCATTCAGTCAGTCATATAACTGCAATAACAGGTTGCCAACTGGGGTCTTCCTCTTGCTGCCCTCGCAGACTTGAAGAAAGATGAAGAACTAATTTCTGGAACAATGACAACAGCGCTTGCTTGTTATTCGTGCGTCACTTTACTCTTGTTCTTACGCGTGTGCTCAACCTCTTACGTTTTGCAAAGAATGGTTTTCATGCGTTTCGGTGAACACCACTCTCCATACCCATCATCGGTATCCCCCAACTAATATATTCTCATAGCATGGAGAGTCCAACCTCGAAACTACTTGCTTTTCGCCTGTCATTTGACCAATGCCACCGCCCAATCTGTCAATGACCTGCGCTTCGTCAATTATTGGTACAGGGGAGGTCGCGAGAAGAAATTAGCTCAAGGGGACTTGGAGGCCGGAACAACGAGTAAAGTCCTAGAGGCTGTCCAAGCAAGTAAGGATGCTGCAACTAAGGCATAATCAACGCTTCGATGGATTGTTCAAGCCATGGGTATAATATCAACTCAAAATTAAGACTAGATTCCCTCACTACCCGGCGTAATATACAGGCGGACATTATAAATATAAAATATTACACAAAGATGCAACGTTGAAACAAGGAGACCTCGAAATACTACCAAAAATCGTCACCATCCCCTCCCTTTTTCTTCTTGCCTGATGTCTGAGCCAAAGCTTGTCGTTCATACATTTCAGAGATCTGATTTCAAAACGCGTTCTTGTTAGCAACGGGTGCGCTAAATATACACGGATCATACCTGTTCAGGTCCGGTAGCGTCATCCGCATTTTTATCATCGCGTATGCGAATGAAGCGAGGAAAGCGCAATGAGATACCTCGTTCGTCAACCTGGTGTCAAACTGTAAACAATTCCGAACTCCAAATGATTTGACAAAATGCCTTACCATTCCTTGAGCGGCGGTGTAGATCGGACTCAAACTCAAATCGGCCGTCAATACCTCCCAAACAACCTTGGGTTCAAACCAGATGTCTGGCTTGGCTCCTCCAACTTTGACATCTCCCCTTGGTTTCATAGACTCCAGTGGCTTGAGCGTGTCGTAGTGGGTCTGCAACATTTCCTCACTAAACCCGGTACCGATCTTGCATATTGTCTGGTACTCCTCCGATTCGGCGTCGTAACACGCCAAAAGGAATGCACCATATACATTTGTGCGCTTCCCCTTGCCGTAGTACCCTCCTACAACGACCAAGTCCAAAGAATCGCCTACACCTGCCAGATAATCTTTCTTGAGCTAAACAAAAGAAAAGCCGTGACGTCAGACATGGCACCACAAAAACCGACATGGACGGCAGTTTACATACCTTGAGCCAATTGACACTTCGCCTGCTTGGCTCGTAGTAGCTCGCGTCAGAGTCAAGCATTTTTACCATGAGACCCTCACAGCCGTCTTTGACGCTTTCTTCAAGGAAAGTCTGAATCTCTTCCACGGTTTCGCTATCGGAGGCTTTTGCAAATGCAAACTCTCCGTCGACAACCGTAAAGTGTTCCCTGAGAAGTTCGCGCCGTTTATATAGTGGTTGACGCAGCAAGGGCTGAGTATATCGTTGGTGAATTGAAAATATTGGTAGTTTGGGCCCCGTTCACATACCTCTCCGTTCAGGTACAACAAATCGAACGCGAAAAGACAGACTCTAACTTGAATGTCTTCCACTTTGACGTCCTTCCGTTTCCTCCTGCTCAATTCTTGGAAAGGCATCAACTTCCCTGTTGTCCTGTCGATAGCAACGGCTTCTGCGTCAAGCACAAACGATTTAGTGCTTTCTTTGATGCACTGAATACCCCGTCAATATGATTCAGCGGTTAATATAAGGAGAAAACGCACTCGGGGAAGTTGGTCCACAAGGTCTGGGTATTTTTTACTCATATCCTCCGAGTTTCGGCTGAAGACACCGACGGTACCGTCTTCTAACTTGTGGACCTATCCCATCAGCAGTTAGATACAAAGGTACAGAAAGTCAGAGCATAAGACCAACCTGAGCACGTTCTCCGTCGTACTTATATTCGCATGTAAATTTTTTATTCTCGAATCGATCCAAAACCTCGCCGATTGCTTTTGTTGGTTTGGCCAACATAGGTTTCAATGGCACACCGGGGGTCAATTTGCATTCTTCCTTCAGTTTATCGATACCAGATAGAAGGAGCGAAGGAATGACTTTGTCGTACGTTGGCAATTCACTGCATACAATGTCATTTCAAGAAGCAGTATGATATGCCGTTCACACACACCTGTATACAGATTTGAGATTATTTGCACTCTCTTCCATTCGTGCTGCAAGTTGATCTTGAGACCACTTCTTTCCAACTAATGAGCATTGTTATCATTTTATGTAACAGGTTTGTATGAGAATGACACGCACCCTTCTCCTTCTCTGCCAGTGCGAACGCGTGCGCTAGCGAAACGAGCACAGAGCGTTCAGCATTTCCAATCCGCAATTTGCCTTCCAAGCTTCGGACAATATACTTTGCCTCAACGCCTTGACATGCAGCAAGCAGCTTTGTGATAATTGAAACCTTCTTGGCTTGTGACTATAAACGATTATCAGGAAAGGGGTCCAGGAAGTGTTAATGCAGCGGAGAGACATACAGAGTGACCCGCAGAAAGTGCGATTTCTCGCAAATTCTGAAATACAAATGGCACAGTGAGGGGTTTAGGTTTGAAGAGCGTTTTCTGACTGTTTTTGGAATTCTGTTCGTGTCGCAATGTTATCAAGTACCCGAGAGCAAAGTAGAAACATGGACTAACAGTGGCAACAAGCCCCAGATCACCCTCTTTCTTCAAGTCGGCCTTGATTTGAGCCATGTTTCGTCCCGTAGACTCGGCAATAGCTTTAACTAGAAGACTCTCCCCGATACCCAATTCGATGCCAACATAGTCTGGACTTAACTAGAGGATATGAGCTTGAGAGGGTAACGGATGTCGAACAAACGCATACTCTATTAATGCACAGATAAACGACTTGAAGTAATGACTTTGTATCTTCCTTCTTGCTGCGCTGAATGACAAGGAGCAAAAAACATGTTAAAATGGCGTTTTTCTCCAGGCGTTTGGTTGTTCCTTCGATAAGTGAAAACACTTTGGCCAGGGCGGCGTATGGAACGCTATGCAGAAGTAGATTAATACTGATATATAGATTCATAATCAGTAAAACTTACGGATCGCCAATCTTCCACCCTCCTTTAATGTCTACGTCCTCCTTCTTAGATAACGCGACCTGAGCACTATATCGACCGTTCCATGGGTTTCAATGTTGGGCAAAGGGGATGAATTTGCTCACCTTTTCGCCGTTGCTGCTCTGTCCGTCGATCCTTCATCTTCATCAGCCTCCATGCCAGCCTCTTCTGCTCCCTCATCTTCACTTTGCGAGGAAACAGCTTCTTCTTCCTCTTCAACGGGTGATGAGGTTGAAGGAACAACGGCAACGGTCTTTTGTTTCTTGGAGGGTTTAGGCGACAGCTTAGAGGGTTCCGCTCGCGAAGATGACTTTGAGGTTTGCACTGGTGCAAGTTGTGAGCCCGATAATGCGTCTACAACTGAAGAAATCGCAGGTGTCACCTAGCACTTACCGTCGTTAGGGTCTTCCTCTTCATCAGAGTCTATTATTCTTCGTTTCTTGAGTCTTGAGGAGTTTGAGGCCTCTAAATCGTGTTCATAGAACGAAGTATTTAGGAATGAATGACTCTCACCTGGCGAGGCAGATCTAGTGAGAGGCGTCGAGGTAGACGGTGCTGCTGGCGCAAGATGAGGAAATTCGCCATATTAGTTCGTACCACCCAGACTCACGTTCAGCTGCTGGAACGATGTCGACTTCCATCGCGTCCTCCTCCTTCTTGGGCACGTTTTCTTCCATCTTCACTTCCTTCTTGACCTTTTTCTTGCCCCACAATTCATTCAAACTTGCTTGTTGTGGGGGGGCAGATTTCATTCCTCGTGGCATGTCAAAGAACTTTCCTACAGATATCGCACAAAATAAGCTCGTGATGGAAACAGGAGATGGTGTATAGGATACCAAGTGTTTGCTGGCGACCCATTCTTGTGAAGCCGCGTGAAAGCAATGAAACGCGAAGCATAAACATAAGCAAACAGCGCGTCGCGTCTCCTTGTAAGTACTTACAAATAAGTATGAGTCAGCGTGATTTACATTGGCCACTCTCGAGTCTCAAGTCTTCAGCTAAATTAAATGCTATGGAGGTCAAGAGAGACGGTTTCAAGATTTTAAAAGATATTTCCTATGAAAGAACGTCAACAACTTACCAAAATCTGGGTTCAGGAAATACAATTTATTCAAAAGATGAACGGATTTCAGTCAGATAATTGTGTTCAAAGCAAAACCCATCATCCTTTATTCCAAAATGCCAAAAGGCCTCATAACATCGAGTTAGCAATACTGAGTTACAGCTACACTTGAGGACGTGTAGAAGAGCAATCAGTATTCGGCAACTTCCGGAAGCACTGTACAGTTCATCCAAAGGTGGCTGCCGGGGCATGTGGCAAACAAGGATCAATAAACCGCCAAAATCTCCGTAGGCCCTCGACCCCGCGCCCAACGACCTCAAGACCAACACCATGGCTGACGCTCAAGTCCGTATCCATAACCCTTGATGTCGTAGAAATGGATTTCTTACGTTGTAACATCACAGATCGAGAAGGCATTCCAAAAACAACCCATCTTCCAAAACGCCAAAGCTCGTGGTCCGTATCGTCTCAATGAGTTCCTGGATTAGAATCTGACTCTGGATGATAATAGGTGGAAAGAAAGTTGCCACCAAGGACAAGCGTTGGTACAAGGATGTCGGTCTGGGATTCAAGACTCCCTCTGAAGCCATCAACGGCACTTACATTGGTGCGTGTGCATGATTATATCAAGCTGTTATGTGCTAAGCAATTTTGTGCATTTCCTGGTTCTATGATAGACAAGAAATGCCCTTTCACCGGTGACATTTCAATTCGCGGCCGTATCCTTACTGGCAAGGTCGTTTCAACAAAAATGAACCGAACGATCATCATCCGCCGAGACTACCTCCACTATATCCCAAAATACAGTGCGTCACTCTTATCGCAAGATGGATGAAAAACGTTGAACATGGACTGACGATGGTATTTGACTATATCCAGACCGTTACGAGAAGCGCCACAAGAACTTGGCTGCTCACCTTTCCCCTGCCTTCCGTGTTGAGCTGGGAGATGTTGTGACAGTTGGTGCGTAGTGCGATGATTAATGACAATGGATACGACTGACGTGTTACCTATAATTTAACTGTAAACAGGCCAATGCCGACCACTGTCAAAGACTGTGCGCTTCAATGTGTTGAGGGTGGCCAGGAGCAAGGCTTCCAGCAAGTCCTTCAACAAGTTCTGAATGGGCTTTTGATTAGGAAGGGCTGGATATGATGTATTATGCTAGGGCAATATTATGTTTGTCTACACTCGAGATTATGCAGAGATTAATTATGCCATGGCAAAATCGCGAGAAATAATTTTGCAAGTATGATAAGGATTAGAGAATTAGGTGCAAACACGTGCCAACAAAAAGGTCGTGATGAGTTTGGTTCGAGGTGAAATGATTTCTTATAGTATCAACTCCTCCTCATCCTCTTACTAGTACCATCGTATTTTTTTTTCTTCTTTCTTTTTTTTATATTTTTTTCTTTTTTTTCTTGTTATCCAAGCTGGCTCCTACTCTTCTATCAGTATTTACTTCTCGGCTCTCCAGATCCCGCCCACATTCTCCACAGCCGGGTTCCCAGTCGCAGATGGGTCAACAACAGTCCAAAAAGTCCAAAAAGGGCGGAAAGGACAAGGACAAGGAATTGACAACAGATTTAGTAAATCAAGAAGATGTTACAGAAGAAAGTACAGCGACTACAACATCCAACATTGACGGTTCTGATGTTAATTCATTATCCAATGGAAACAACCCGTCAATCAATGTATCCGATCCTGCTGGAGCTCCTATACAACCTCCAACCAGTAGTCAAAGGGTTCATGGCTCCCCTTATCCTTCTAAGCCACCTCCTTCTGCAAATGGTGAACAATCACCTTCGGATCCAGCTACCCCTCTTCCAACTTCTCCTCCACCTCCCACAGCTCCTCTCGACATCCCACAAACTATTCTCTCAAACAACAACAATTCAAACAACCCTTTTAACTCTGGTTCAATGAACAGTAGTGGCAATGGCGCGACTGCAGAGTCTGTTGGTAACGGCTCTTCCAAGGACAAGTCAAAACAACTTGATGTTGATGATATGATTCAGCGCCTCCTTGATGTGGGCTATACAGGCAAAGTCAGCAAATCTTTGTGTCTAAAAAACACAGAAATAACTGCAATTTGTCTCGCCGCTCGCGATGTTTTCCTCAGTCAGCCGACTCTAGTCGAGCTCTCGCCACCCGTCAAAATCGTTGGCGATGTTCACGGTCAATACTCTGACCTTATTAGACTCTTCGAAATGTGTGGTTTCCCACCCGCCGCCAACTACCTCTTCCTCGGTGACTATGTCGATCGAGGCAAGCAAAGTCTAGAAACTATCCTACTACTACTCTGTTACAAAATCAAGTACCCAGAGAACTTTTTCCTTCTGCGGGGTAATCATGAATGCGCCAACGTCACACGAGGTTCGTTTGCACATTTCATACTCCATTCCCACAACTCATTTCCTTCTCTCTTCCAACAGTATATGGCTTTTATGATGAATGCAAACGACGGTGTAACATCAAAACATGGAAAACATTCATCGACGTGTTCAATTGCCTCCCTATAGCTGCCATTGTCGCCTCCAAGATCTTCTGCGTTCACGGTGGCTTATCACCGTCTCTTCATTCTATGGAAGATATCAAGCGCATACAACGCCCCACAGATGTTCCTGACTATGGCCTTCTGAATGATCTCCTATGGTCAGATCCCTCGGACACGGCTCTCGATTGGGAGGACAACGAACGAGGAGTCAGTTATTGTTTCGGAAAGGCAATCATCAATGAATTTCTGGTGCGCTACGACATGGATCTTATTTGCCGTGCACACATGGTGGTGGAAGATGGGTACGAGTTTTGGAATGACCGCACGCTTGTCACGGTTTTCAGTGCACCGAATTATTGCGGAGGTGAGTCATGCGCAGTACTTCAATGTTCTGATTCTGAAGCACATCCCTGCCTGTTTAGAATTTGATAATTATGGCGCTTGCATGAGGTATTGTTCACATTCGCTTCTGACCTTTCATGTATTTATCTATCTCATTTTAGCGTTTCGGAAGACCTGCTTTGTGCCTTTGAGTTGTTAAAGCCTTTGGATGGTGCTGCGTTACGAAAAGAGATGACAAAAGCGAAACGGAAGAGGTGACCAAATATTGTTTTTTACTTGACAAATAAATCTGAATCCTGCCGCAGTGTCATGGCTAGCTCGCCTTAAAACGAATTTCGCCCAGAGGTCGCTTGCTTCGTTGGGGGGATTCTGAGCCTCTAGAACATCTCCAATCACCCTTTGGACGCCGGATATCGGTCTCTTGACTTAGATTCTGGCATTGCTTTCGGAGTGCACTAATTCGTGTGAAACACATTATACTTTATTTTGCTCTTACTTGAAAGCCTCCTTTCTTTCTTTTATCGAATGTTCCGCCCCTCAACCCACTCATTTTCTCTGTTTATGCTCACATCGTCGCAAAGGTCCTGTTTAGTTCAATGCAGTCAAGTTACCGGACTTTGTAATCATATTGTTTCTATTTCCTTCGACGTCTCTTACTCGACTTCCGCTTTCCGTCTGTGTCTTTTACTTATATGGGTATTTTTTGTAGTATTTTGTCCAGCAAGCAGATTCCCTTCTTCCTTTTCTGATGCTATATAATAATCTCGCACTCCTCTCTTGCCCACAATTGCTTATATTCGCTGGCTTGGCTGTTTCGTTTCACCTTGCCCTTTTCTTCACACCGTTTTCTCCATCAGACAAGTATTTTCCCAATTCATACGTCGGTTTCCCAGCTCTCCATCATATCAATACTTTCTCTTTTTGTTATTTAATCTGGTTCATATTGTCATCCAAGTCATAACCCTTCCAAGGTTGTCATGGGCATCTTGTAGACGCAATTCAGGGTGCAAGATGGGAACCTACATACATTTCCACACAAGGGTATGTCGAAATGCTTGTCTGCCTGGGCGAACTCAAAAGAATGATGTGACATACGTCTGAAAGGAGCAACTTGACCATGTAGTGGCGGAATATATGGCAATGTTATGAGTTCTGCAATTACAGCGTTGTATGACTCAGGACTGCTTGACAAACATGTCGTATGAGAGAACAGCAAATGCTAGAACAATGATCCCGCATCCTAACAAACTCCATATTGTGACCACTGCCATCCCCCCACCGAACAAGACCTATCAGTGGATGATTTAAAAAAATGCCACTTCACATAAGATTCAGCAAGGCCACATACATCTGCTATGAGCACCAAGACGATGGTCAACAAATTCCCCACTGAGACGATGATCGGACCCCAGACGCCTAGAAGCACCTGCGTGTCGGCGGAACCAAAGCAATATAAGAATTAGTATGTATCTCCATCATGATGAATGGTTGAGACTGACCATGAAACCCGCGTTGAAGACTACCCCGCTGAGGCATATCCCAATTATTGCGAAGACAGTGAGCGCGTTTGGCGGGAGGTGGAAGACTTCCGCACCAGACCAATGGAGAAAAGGGATTGGAATCCATAGGACGATGCAGGTAAAGAAGCCCATCATTGATGTGAGGAGGTTTGGATGCAATCCAAATGGCGGAGGGTATATTGCGTCTCGGGATTCGATAGCCACTTGATTCTGCGATAGAGCCTCATCATCGTCGCCTTCTGGTATCTCTTGATATAAGCGTTCTGCAATGACTTCTGGATCAGAAGGGAGGGCTGCGTATATCTTGTAGAGTACTTGGTATAAGCCGTATCCAAAGGATGCGACCAGAGTCAAAAGGCATCCTATAAGTGGAGCTGAAGGTCTGAGCGAAGCAGAAGCGCCAGATAAATGCCCCTCCCCGTCTCCAGCGGTGCTCCCTCCATACACTACGATTAATGTTCCCAATGTGGCAAGGACGACAGCCAACAATCGCTTAGTCTCCCATCGAAGTTTGAAGAGTTTTACGCTGATTATATACGCAAAAAAGGCATTCGTGTTCCATATAGCTGCAGTGTTGGCGTCAATGATTCTGAATGATTGTTGCGTTGATAGTATGGATCAGAATCGTACCTGTGACATCAGTCATTCTGTGGAAGTCGTATTAGCATAAGACTGTAACAGACTACAGGATGCACGCACGATGCTAGCGATACAGCGGCAAACCAAAGGAGTGCAGGGCAGGTTATGCCCATGGTCATAATAAGAGTCAGGCGAATAAATTTGCGGTGAGGAAACCGAGGGTTTATCGACTTCTGAGCAGGATCCAGATGTTTGGTGATAGCGATGGCGAGCCCCTTGCATAATGATACAGTAGTGTAGTCGGTCGTTGCCAGAAGATACAGTAGATGTAATGGAAATATAATTGAAAATGAAGAATGTACGATATAACTGCAGATATCATTAGAACATTCTCGGTGTGTATGAGGAATTGCTCACAAGAGAAAGAAGGGTTGTCTGTAATTTAACGTCGTTTGAACATACTAAATAATCGATTAGAAAATATATAAAATAGAAAAATAAAAACAAGTACCTGGGTGAGCTCGCTTTCAATGACAAAAGCAAGAAGAACAAAAATAAAGAGGACGACGGCAGTTTTACCGCCAAGATGCGGGGAAGCTGAAGTTTGATGTCTGGATTGCATGATATTAGAAAGTCATAAACAGGCGTCTATTCCATGAACAAGTTCTCGTTGCAAGTGACTGGTGACTCTAAAAAGCAAAAGACTGGTCCAGCAGCCACCAACGTGCTTTACAATTAAAAAACTAGTTCATTCCTCCTGTCACATCTAACTGGCTGTTGTGACATTCAGTCACATATCCAATTTCATTTTTATTTTGAAATTGCCTCTTTTACACTGACGTCATGGTTCTTTCCCACTACCAAATGACACCTGGAAAAGTCGTGATATGTGGTGCTGGATTCATTGGTATATCCACAATGAATCCTTCTCTTTCTGCTCATTCACTAATTCTTCAGGGAGGCACATCGCCAAAGCAATTGCTACTTCCAATGCCGAAAACCTTGCTAGCGGCCACGCTATGCGTCAAGTACAATTGTCTTCTCGAAATCCTGACAAGATATGGACGTCAGTCAAGGATGAAATATCAGAAACATATCTTCTGCCTCCTGTCCCTATCGACGTCGCAAATCCAAGTACTCTGTCCCATGCGTTTCGCGACGCTCAAACAGTTGTCTCATTGGTTGGTATCGTGCATGGCTCACAGAGCGACTTTGAAAGCATACAGTGGAAAGGATCCGAAAACGTAGCCTGGGCCGCAAGAGAAAATGGCTCTAAACTTATTCATTTTAGCAGCATTGGAGCAGACCCAAATAGCCACATACCATATGTTCGCACCAAAGGGCTGGCAGAAGAATCTGTTATGAAAATCTGTCCAACAGCCACCATCGTCCGCCCCAGTTTGGTCTTTGGCCCAGAGGATGACTTTTTCAATGTATGAGGTCATCTGTGTACTAATTGAAAGCTCATCGTTGTTGCAGCGCTTTGCTCGCCTTGCAAGGATTTTGCCTTGTATCCCTGTGTTCGGTGGAGGAAACACGCGTTTTCAACCTGTGTCCGTTAACGATCTTGGTAGATTGGTCGAACTTTTATCCAGAAAGCAGTTAAATATAGACGATTATTCCTCTGGAAAGGTTATTGAAGCCGGCGGACCTGAAGGTATGTTTACTGCTCCCTTGTGTCCTCTTTCTAATTTGCATTTTCAAAGTGTTTACCTATCGGCAGTTGATGGAGCTGATCTTGAAGCAAATGAACCTCAAAAGGCCCATTGTCTCCCTTCCGTTTGCTCTTGGTAAAGTTCAGGCAAACATTCTTGAGCATTTCCCTGTCAATATTTTCACTATCACGCCTGGACAGGTGCGTCCTGAATTGGTGGCAAGCTATCAACAATCTAAGTATTTCTAAAGGTAGAACAGCTGAAGTCAGACAATGTCATCGACAGCGATAAATTGGACCAGAAGCACATATCCCTCGAGGAATTCATGTCCAATGTTTCGGCATTGCCCCTTGAAACTTTGAGGGAGGTCTTGCCGACCTATATACATCGTGGCTAAGAAAGCATCCGGATATGCTTCCGAGTCACTTTTTGTCACTTGCCTCTAAATAAAACTCTAGTATTCCTGTGAATGGTGCTTTTGTCATGTTCCCTTGATAACTATTCCGCCCTTCGGACATACAACAGACAGCTTTCCGCTATTTTTAGAATTAGATGACGTGCACTTCCCAAAGGGCTTAGTCATATCAAGTCATATCCTAGTTTCCATGTTGTACATACTTGATACTCGCCTACACTCGCATATTTATAATTTTATCCAGGGGGCGTTATGAGTTCCTTCGCTTTTTACTCTCATGGCACACGTACAAGACAAGGAAACATCGACAATGCCTGCAGAATCACCCTTGGCGTCTACTCCAGAACCCTCTCGTGAAATTAATGATCGCTTCACCAAAAACGAAAAATGGTTCATAGTTTCCCTCACAGCGGCTGTTGGCCTCTTTAGGTATTTTGCCATGATTTAGAAATAAGATAATCGCCTCAGCGAATTTTCATTCAGTCCGTTGACTGCAAACATATACTTTCCTGCGATCCCAACGCTCTCTCAAGCATTCCATAAACCAACCGAGCTTATCAACCTGACAGTGAGCATCACGTATACGGTACCTGGCTATGGAAACTTATATTTAACAACATTTTACAAGGTCACGATGTATATGATTCTTCAAGGAGTCGGTAGGCTGCCAATATTCTTTCCTAAGTGTCACCTTCATCGTTTTCATAGCCCCCATGGTATGGGGTCCACTTTCCGACAATGTTGGCCGAAGGCCAACCTCCGCAGGTTGCATGATAATCTTAGCTCTGTCATGTGTAGGCCTTGCTTTGGTTCCTACGTCTGCCTTTTGGCTTTTGATGTTGCTTCGTTGTCTCCAAGCTGCAGGGTCAGCAAGTACGATTGCTATTGGTGCGCCTCATACAAATTCTAATTCAATGCACAACTTCTCACATAACTCTTGAACTAAATTGATGTAGGCGCTGGCGTGATTGGAGACATTTCTACTCGAGCGGAACGCGGTGGATTTTTTGGGCTCTTTACAATCGGGCCTATGGTGATCATATTTCCATTATTCCGCGTGTGGTACGCAAACGCTAACTAGCATGGTATTACAGGTTGGCCCTACTATTGGACCTGTAATAGGAGGAGCGCTGTCGGATCACCTGGGATGGAGGTACACCTCATGCATCTTGAAAAAATACTTTGATTTGTGCTCAATGAACGCTACAGGTCTATATTCTGGTTTCTTTGTATCTCTGCGTCTATGTGTTTACTCATGATCGTGGTGTAAGTTCGAAAACGAGCTAACCTCAATGGCATAGAATTCTGTACTGAACCCTATGCATTAGATTCCAACCCGAGACATTGAAGACTCTATCTGACGCAGGGCGTAGGCCCATCTTACATCGTCCCATTGTACCACTAATCGGTCGAAATAAGCAAACGTCAAACGAAATGACTACGACAGCCACCACTCGCCGCGCTTCAAAGAATCCGTTCCGTATATTTCTTAATTTCGATGTCGACATTCTGTTGATAATCAGCGCACTCTCATGTGCCGTTTTTTACGGTGTAATAACCACCATTTCCACCTTGTTTGTCAAGGCATATCCTTTCCTTTCAGAAACGGATATTGGTCTCTGCTTCCTAGCCATTGGGGGAGGTATGACAGTCGGTAGCGTGTTGACGGGTCGGGTTCTCGATCGCGAGTATCAGCATTTTAAACAAAGAGCCGAAAAGTGCAGTACAGAAAAAGGCTCAGAAACCAGTTTTGACATTACACGGGAAGAAAATTTTCCTTTGGAACGAGTACGTCTTTTGCGCCTTTGTGCTGTCCATAATCGGTTGCTGAACAAATAAACCCGAGGCCCGGCTGCGACTAGTCCCGGTATACGCTACTGTCATGTCTATTTCTTCTATTGGATATGGATGGTGTTTGAGTAGGAACACACATCTAGCGGGTCCCTTGATCCTTCATTTCATCAGTCAGTCTGCTGTTTATCTTTTATACGAACGCCCCGCTAATATCCGTTGCCTGTAACACCCATAGTTGGTTATTGTGGGATAGCAATCATGAACGCATCATCAACACTCATGATAGACCTTCTGCCCGATCAAAGCTCGTCTGTGACTGCTTGCGTGAGTGGCATCGGTTTGAGTCCAGTCGTTTTTCTCTTTCTCACTCAACCGCTCCCGACAAAGAATAACTTGATTCGTTGCACCACGAGTGCTGTACTGGTTTCTGTGATAGAGCTCATACTGTCAGCTATAAAGGTTGGGTGGACATATGTCTTGATTGGTTGCTTGACATTATTGACCATACCTCTTGTTTTCCTTTCCATTAAACTTGGCCCAAGATGGCGGGTAAAACGTCAGAATTTACAATTGGAATCAACAGCGTAACAGTGTATCTAGAGCGTCGTAAACCATCAATGACATGTCATCCTTCCACTACCATGCTCGTTCGTATTGGTTTGCTGGTTTGACTTTAGCGCCCAACGTCTTTGCCGCGAGCAACGGCCAATGAGGGTTTCTCATAAGCTCCCGCGCCAAGAAAATGACATCCGCTTTCCCCTGCTGTAGGTATGATTCTGCTTGTACAGGATCGGTTATGAGACCAACAGTTCCGATTAAAATTGAATGTCTTTTCTTGAGGACTTCTGCGAATGGTACCTATTTTCAATCACCAATTAGAGCTAATCCGCTTCCCTGAACGATAAATGCATTTCCATACCTGGTATCCTGGAACCAGATCTATTTTTTGGCGAAACCAATTGCCACCTGAGCTGCAGTCGATGAGGTCAACACCCAGTTCTTGTAAACGCCCAACAAGGACTGAAGACTGTTCGATGCCCCATTGCTTCCACACTCCATCTACCTGCTCCGGACCTTCTGCCCAGTCAGTTGCGCTTATCCGCACAAAAAGAGGCTTATCGGGCCACGCCTCACGACAGCGCCTCGAGACGTTCAAAAGGAAACGGGACCTGTTTTCCAATGAACCCCCATACATATCCTGGCGTTGGTTGGACAATGGTGACAAAAATTCGTGCAAAAGGTACCCATGAGCGGCGTGTAGTTCAATAAAATCGACTGAAAATTATCAACAGCTTGCCTTTTTTTTTAAAAAAAAAGATAGCTTACACCCTGCTTTCTCGGAGCGCTCAACAGCAGATACAAAGGCGTCCTCTACATCCTTGATATCCTGTTCTGTCATCTCGATCACGTTGGGATATTGTTCAGAAAATTGAATGGCACTTGGTCCTTTGACTAAAAGAAGTTCATTAGCGATTGCAAAGGTGACTATTAACCGAGAAAGTACCTTGATCTGGCCAGCCGTCCTCTGACGCACTTGCAGTATGAGGTACTCCATGTCCAGCTCTATTCTGTACCCAAGGCGCGTGAGTAGAGGCTTTCCTGCCTGCATGTGCGAGCTGGATGCCAATCAGCGTGCCTTGCGCATGTGAAAAGTTCACAATGCGTCGAAGGGGTTCAATCTGTGAGTCTGTCCACAACCCCTGATCTGCAGATTAGCGCTCTCGAACAACTCGGGTGCGATTGGTCATGATTTTACGTACAGCATCCTCAGGAGAAATGCGTCCCTCTGGAACAACGGCGGTAGCTTCCATGCAAATAGCACCCACTCCTCTCGTGGCCAAACCCTAGGAGGCGCCACATACCAGACGTGTTAGCGGTTTCCGAGTCGCAGTACACTGACAGATATATGCATACCCCGATATGAACCAAATGCCAGTCGGTTGCATGCCCATTATCTGAGCTGTATTGACACATTGGTGCCTGATTATAACATGGAGTTAACTCGAGTCTAAAAAAGAGGTCGGCTTTCCACTCATACTCACAACAAAAATGCGATTTTTGAACTCGAGACCTCTGATCCTCAACGGTTTGAACAGCAAGGGAGAGTCAGATTCCTGGAGACAGCACCGATGTCAATTAGCCTACTGATCGTGATCTCAGAGCTCATATTTTGTAACGTAACATACCTTTGCTTCATCATGTAATAACGTTCCGATCTCTGGTCTGTTGAGCGGGAAGAACTGATAAGCTCCTGGGACACGGTCGTTGGAGAGCGACATAGCGGGATGTACGAGAAAATAATTCACTAAACATCGTTCAGTCGGATAGCTTGGGCTTTAAATCACAATGAACTAAGAATAACCCCTTGATTAGTGAGCAGCGCTCTCTTGGTACTTGTCACCGTGAGCACGTCATCACAACATGATCACTATCCTTTCCACGGATCCTATGATAATGTCGTCATTGAACGGGCTCTCTTCCGCATCTTCTGAAGACTCGAATACGCCATGCATCGGATTCTTCCACAACTTCAAAAACTAGAGCCTGGTGCTTCCTTTAGCGGCACTCTGCCGCGCATTGAATCATCATCTGGTGAGGTATACTTTGTCAAGGTGGGAACCCCTCGAGAGAAAGAGCAGTACGACGGGGAGAAGGCATCTTTGGAGGCAATAAACGATGCCGCAGAAGGATTAGCTCCCCGTGTTTTATCATTCGGACTTCTAGAGTCTGGCGCGCCATATTTCATATCAGAGTACAAAGATCTTGGATCTTTAACGCATGCCGGTGCGCTCCAATTGGCGGAGCGTATGGCGAATGAGCTTCACAAAAAGGTTAGCCCAGATGGCTTTGGGTTTGGAATTCCAACATATTGTGGGGCAACAAGCATTCGTAATGGGTGGTTTCCGACGTGGCATGAATGCTATGCGTCTATGATTCAGGACCTGCTCACTCAACTGCAAAGCAAAGGCGGCCCAACCTCGTTATTGGTAAAAGGGAAGACAATAGTTGACCAGTAAGCTGCGCATTACCTACAAAGCCTAACCGAGCTGCTGCAACCACTCTCATCAGAGTTATCCCAAAACTATTGGGTGAGGCAATGAGACTTCGGCCCTTGCAACATCTGCTAATTGTTTGCAAAAACAGGGCATTTAAAGATCGAGCCTGTAATTTTACATGGTGACCTTTGGGTTCGCAGTCACACCACCTGCTTGGGAATCTGCGACTGATCTTTATGTTCAGAGTGGAAATGTTGGTGTCGACAAAGACAAACGACCTGTGATCTTTGATCCTGCATCATACTATGGTCATAATGAGGCTGAGTATGGGCATCATTTTGTAGATGAACGAAGCCTAACTTGGAAGGGTCAAGCCTATCTATTGCCAGAATTTTCGGGGGATTTCCAAGTTCATTCTTCATTTTCCGAAGGCCCATCCAGCGGAGCAATACGACCTAAGAATGGATTTGTATGAGCTTTTCCACTACTTAAACCACACCTTGCTCTTCGGGGTCAGTTCTTTATGGAATGGTGGTTAAACATCTATCTAACCATGCTATTCAAAGGGCCATTATGCGAGGAGTGCTGAGAGAAAGATGGACACTTTAATCGACGCGTTGGATTCAATTTCTACATAGAATGGAGCACAGCCACTTGACAATAGTTGACTCAGCCAATCATATTCAGTAAACACAAAACAACAAGGCCATGTCTTGACCAATCAGCAATAGCAAACACGGTTTGGTGACTTGACCTCCAACTACGAATACCCATTTGCGCAAGCCTTCAGAACTCCTAAGGCTCTCATACTTCTTATTAATATCTCACAAAATCAGAAACACGATTCATACCATATCGTTATAATCTACTTTTTTAATTTCTTAGGTTATGAGTCAAGGTAGTCTTTCTTCGTTTTCTTCTACCCGACTTGGCTTACAGTCTCTGGAGAATTTGATCCTTCACAAGATCCCTATTATAATGACACCAACTATCCCATGGAGGATGAATATGACGAGGAATACGAGGGAATCACCCAAGAGGATTGTTGGACTATAATTTCCACGTTTTTCGATGAGAAGGGTCTTGTCAATCAACAGCTTGCGTCGTTCGATGAATTCGTTTCAAACACCATGCAAGAACTTATTGATGAAGGAGGCGAAGTCATGCTGGATCAAACAGATCAACATACAGGTCAAGATGCGGACGTTATTCGACGTTACAAAGTTAGTTTCCAGCAGGTGTACCTGTCGCGCCCAACAATCACAGAGGCGGACGGTTCAGTGGTCCCTCTATTCCCTCAGGAAGCGCGATTGAGAAATTTGACATACTCTGCCCCCTTGTACATCGACATGGAGAAAACAGTTACCCTTGGTAGGGAGGATCCCAATGGAGCACCAGGAGATATTATTTGGGGAGAGGAATCTGGTGATGGCACGAAGCATAAAGTTTGGTTAGGAAAGGTGTGTCGCGCTCAAAGGTCATGCTGAGCATCCGGCTTATATTTTCCCAGGTCCCCATCATGTTGCGCTCCGGATTTTGCATTCTTCAAGGTCTCCAAGACCAGGATCTTTATGACCTGAATGAATGCCCATATGACTCTGGAGGATACTTCATCATCAACGGTTCTGAAAAGGTCCTCATTGCGCAAGAACGCATGGCTACAAATCACGTTTATGTGTTTTCCAAACCGCAACCTTCTCCTATCAGTCACCTAGCGGAGATTCGTAGTGCCGTTGAGAAGGGAGGCAAGACAATAAGCTCATTTTATGTGAAGTTGTTCAACAAGTCACAAAGTCAAGCTGTAAGCACCATTGCTAATTATATCATTCCACTCATGCTAAGCTTCATCAGCAAAGCGGATCGATTAAGGCCACAATCCCATACATCAAAGTGGATATACCAATATGGGTCGTTTTTCGTGCGCTGGGTGTCATGTCCGACAGGGATATCCTGGAGCACATCTGTTATGATTCACAAGACCCTCAAATGCTGGAGATGTTGAAAGCTTGCATCGATGAAGGATGTGTTATCCAAGAACGCGAAGTTGCCCTCGACTTCATTGGTAATCGTGGAACAACCACTGGGTTATCTCGGGAACGTCGTATACGTTACGCACAGGAAATTTTGCAAAAAGAGATGTTACCCCACATCTCAATGGCTGAAGGCTCGGAATCAAAAAAAGCGTATTTCTTTGGGTATATGACGCATCGACTACTTCTTGCTGCATTGGAGCGTCGCGAACTGGACGACCGTGATCATTTTGGCAAGAAGCGACTAGACTTGGCTGGTCCTCTGCTGTCCAACCTTTTCCGCATGTTATTTAGGAAGGTGACGAAAGACGTATACCGCTATCTTCAAAAGGCGAGTCTTTTTTTACCTGTTTTAATGTAAACATGACCTGACAAGTAAACAGTGCGTCGAGGGCCACAAAGAGTTCAATCTGAACTTTGCTGTCAAGCATCAGACTATTTCCAACGGTTTGAAGTATTCTTTGGCAACTGGAAACTGGGGCGATCAAAAGAAGGCCATGTCGTCAAAGGCGGGTGTATCACAGGTGCTCAATCGCTATACATACGCATCCACGCTATCACATCTTCGTCGTTGTAACACTCCGCTTGGTCGAGAAGGGAAAATTGCCAAACCGCGTCAACTCCATAATACACACTGGGGGATGGTATGCCCCGCCGAGACGCCGGAAGGACAAGCTTGCGGCTTGGTGAAAAATCTTGCCCTCATGTCGTGTATTTCGGTCGGTTCCCTATCGTCTGCAGTCATCGAATTTTTGGAGGAATGGGGTCTTGAGTCTCTCGAGGAAAATGCACACTCTCCAGTCCCCTGCACAAAGGTTTTCCTCAATGGTGTTTGGATGGGTGTTCATCGCGACCCTTCTAACCTAGTCAATACGCTGAAAAGATTGAGGCGCAAAGAGGATATCAGCGTTGAGACCTCTGTGGTTCGGGACATCCGAGAGAAAGAACTTAGGATTTACACTGACGCTGGTCGAGTGTTCCGCCCTCTATTCATTGTTGAAAACCAGCAACTTTTGTTGGAGAAGAAGCACATCCGTTGGCTAAACAACAAGGTCGACGACCAGGGTAACTCCTTCAAATGGAAAGACCTAGTCACACAGGGGATTATCGACCTTCTTGACGCAGAGGAAGAGGAGACCGTTATGATCGCCATGACTCCTGAAGATTTGGAGACATCAAGGATCCAGCGAAGCGGGGGAGTTTTCCAGCCAAAGGACACTGAATATGACCCGGCGGCTCGAGTTAAGGCGATGACCCATGCTCACACCTGGACCCACTGCGAAATTCATCCCAGCATGATTCTGGGTATTTGCGCCAGTATTATTCCCTTCCCCGATCACAATCAGGTCAGTTTGAATTTTTGGAAAATAACTTTGTTTTTTTAACCTTTTCACAGTCTCCTCGTAATACTTACCAATCTGCTATGGGGAAACAAGCTATGGGCATTTATTTGACCAACTTCCTCATTCGTATGGATACCATGGCTAATATCCTTTATTACCCACAAAAACCACTTGCTACAACTCGCTCTATGGAATACCTCAAATTCCGAGAACTTCCTGCCGGTCAAAATGCCATTGTCGCTATTCTTTGCTACAGCGGTTATAACCAAGAAGACTCCGTCATTATGAATCAAAGTTCTATAGATCGTGGCTTATTCCGCAGTATTTACTACCGCAGTTATATGGATCTCGAGAAGAAGAGCGGCATCCAGCAATTGGAGGAGTTCGAAAAGCCAACGCGAGAAAATACCCTCAGGATGAAGCACGGGACATACGACAAGCTTGAAGACGATGGTTTGATCGCTCCTGGAACCGGTGTCAGAGGTGAAGACATTATCATTGGCAAGACAGCACCCATCCCACCAGATAGCGAAGAGCTTGGCCAACGTACAAGGACGCATACACGTCGTGACGTCTCTACACCTCTCAAGAGCACAGAGAACGGTATCGTCGACCAAGTTTTGGTTACAACAAACCACGAAGGTAACAAATTTGTCAAAATCCGCGTGCGTTCCACTCGTATTCCCCAAATTGGCGACAAGTTCGCTTCGCGTCACGGTCAAAAGGGTACAATCGGTATCACTTATCGTCAAGAAGATATGCCCTTCACAAACGAAGGCATTGTCCCAGATCTTATCATTAACCCTCATGCCATTCCCTCTCGTATGACAATCGGTCACTTGGTCGAGTGCTTGTTGTCAAAAGTCGCCACACTCATTGGCAATGAGGGAGACGCGACACCCTTCACGGATTTGACGGTCGAGTCTGTTTCGCAATTTTTGAGAGAGAGAGGCTACCAGTCTCGTGGCTTAGAAGTCATGTACCACGGTCACTCTGGAAAGAAGCTTCAAGCTCAAGTTTATCTTGGACCCACGTATTATCAACGCCTGAAGCACATGGTGGACGATAAGATCCACTCCAGAGCAAGAGGGCCTGTTCAAATTCTAACGCGTCAGCCTGTGGAAGGTCGTAGTAGGGATGGTGGTTTGCGGTTCGGAGAGATGGAACGTGATTGCATGATATCTCATGGCATTGCTGGCTTCTTGAAGGAAAGATTGTTTGAAGCAAGTGATGCCTATCGTCTCCATGTTTGTGATATGTAAGTGAATCAGTCTGTGAAAATGATGTTGTCATCTCACCCATCTATTTAGCTGCGGGTTGACTGCAATTGCTAATCTGGTATGTGGCTATTCTCCTCTTTGTGAAATGCTCATGACGAAATGTTTTCAAGAAAAAACAAAGTTTCGAGGTGAGTAGTACCCACATGGAACACCCTCCGATAAATATACTCATTGCAACTTCAGTGTCGTGCATGCAAAAACAAAACTGCGTGTTCGCAATTGTACATTCCCTATGCAGCCAAACTTCTTTTCCAGGTACTTTCTGCTCCCCCATTTCTGTGAATGATGACTGACACGTTAATTTAGGAACTGCAAAGTATGAACATTGCTGCTCGCTTATATACTGTATCGTCTGGCCGTATCAGGGATTAGAATTTCCATCGCATTTGTATATTCGTCGCTACTGTGTAATTATATTGAGGATACTACGTCCAGAGAAAGCAAAACGCAAAAAAGGGCACTCTAAGTCATCAACCTCCGTTGCTCCTCCCCGCTGTTGCTGCGGCGGTCATGTTCGCCAGACAGTTTGTGTCCATTTCTTCGCTTTTTTGCCATTTCCTCGTCATCGTCATCTTCGTCACCAATCTCAAACACGACACTTTCCTCGCCGACAGCTCCTGGATTACCTCTCCTACCGCCAACAAGAGTTGCAGCATCATCGTCATCGTCTTCTCTAAGCCGAGTGCGATGCTGGATGGCCTCCAAATCGTAGTCTTCGGCATCCTCTTCATCCTGCGCAATTTCATCTGACATAGCCAATGTGGATTTCCAACTGAAATTAGGCCAGTATTAAATATAGATATGTAAAGGGTACTTATCTCCTGTTATTTTCACTTGGACGCCACAAAAAGGCAATCGAACAGAATGCAGTAAAGTAGAGCAGGGAAAGCCAGCCGTCGAGCAACCACCATCGAGTGCGCCAAGATTTGGCTTGGTAATCTAGAAAAGAATATAGATAAATCAGTTGCGCTGGCACTAGCAATTCAGGTAGTATGATGTTTACCTTCGGCGAGACGTCCAGAGAACGACATGGTCGAAACCACAAAGAATAGGAAAACAATGATAACACTGATCGTAAGTATGTAGTTCAAGCGGGTGAACATCTTCAACTTGTAATGCTGCTTCCTTGCACGAAGTTGTTCAACGGTTACTGAAGAGATGTTAGATCAACGATATCATTTTACTGCAACAACACACACCTTTCAGCGCGTGCATAATCCAGATCAGGAATCCGCTAAGAGTAAATGCGAGGGGGAAGATGAAAAGAAGAAGAACAATAGCGGAAGTCGACTCCAGTTCAAGCTCAACGATTCCGATGCCATACAAAACTGTTATAATCAGCACGTAACTTAAGCGCAGGAATTGTTATACATACTGCCGAAAATAAAATGTGCGCCTGCTAATGCTTGGCACTTGAGCATTGTGCGTCCTAACGATTCCTTGACGACACTGAGGCCAAGACAGACGACCAGCAGCATGAAGAACGACATTGAGTTTCGACCCGCATCTAGGATTGCAACTTGGAAGGAAATAATTAATTAAATGGAGCTCACAGGCAAAGTCCGACATACCAACAATCAAGAATACAGTGGAAGCCGTCGACTTTCCATGAGCATTCAGATATCGGTAATATGCTGTAAAATATATCAGCGACATTGAAACAGACAAAATTGCATGAAATCACCCCAATTGGCAAACATCTCGATGACAAGGAGGCCAAGTAGACCGGAGAGGTAATACTGAGATAAAATGAGTTGGACGTTTTACAACGCGTTGTGAAATCCAGACATACTTGGAGAGGTAACAGATCTTGCATATTTTGGTAACAAAGCCATGCCCAGTATACAGAGAAAAGACTGTAGAGGACAAACATGGCGAGATAGAACTGGGTGTTGTGTTATACAAAAGCTAACTTGAACAGAGGAATGCGCTCACAGTAATTTTTGGGTAGTCGGAAGCGGATAATTCGCCATCAAAGGTATTCTTGAACAGGATGGTTCCTCGATATGAAGGGTGAAATGGAACGTCTGAATCAGCACGTTTGGTTGTCGACTCAACGGTAACAGGAATTGCAGCTATAGATAGTATTGTCAAGCAACAGTAGGAGGCATATAAAGAAATGACATACCAACGCAGTAAAAGCCTGTTTTGGGAACAGGATAATGTATAGGAGAAGTGTACGAGAGAACACCAGAGGAAGGGATAGTTGTCTGCTGTCTGGCGGCAAGACTTCTGCGCCAAGGTGAAGTGTACGGACTGGGGGGAGGGGTTGGATTGCCTTCGGGATTATCCCAAAAACCTTTAGACGAAACCTCGCCAGCAGTAGAAGGAGACGAGGTTTTGTTGCCAGAAAACTGTACACGAGCGGACCAGAAACTTGTGTCATTCAAAGACTTTGACGCTGGCAAGTTGATGATGAAGCGACCCAGTTCTGCTGCCTTGCAATACCCTGCCGAAACAGCACTTGGTGTGCAAATGTACGTCTTTTGCTGAAAACCAGTTAAAAGACGCGAAAAGCAAGAAAGAAAGCACCACTTACTAGAAGGTCATCATCAACGTCCGACGCTGTGATTTTGCCGAGATATTGGACGTCATTCCACTCATATATGGCCATTGCCAGGTTTCCTTGGGACGTTGCATCAAAAGAAACTATTAACTGTTAGCATTATTCGCTTTAATGAGATATTTTAAATGTTATACCATTAATGTAGGCGGAAGGTCCACCCCACATTCCACTGCATGTTTGGCGAGAGTAGTCTAATTGGAAACGTGTGCGTTAAGACGTGGTCAGGGCGTGTTGCAATAATAATTTTTTACAAACCTTTATCAAGGATTGAAGCTTTAAAAGCGGAAGTTAATGGAAGTAATAATAAAAGAAAGGAAAGTGGTATAAATGAAAACATTGACCTGGAGGTCATGATGAGAGGAAAAGGAGAAGGAGTATTGACATTTGTTGGGTTCTCAGGGTCTCGCTTTGAATTGCCCGCAGCTGTCTCGCATATCCCTTTACGGTAATATACCCTCTTCACCATGCTCGGCGACGATGAGGACGTATTCGACAGCGTAACTTGGGAATCTCCAAATGTACCTTCTTATGACAACGACAATTCAATTGCAAGTACAGCGGTCCCTGGGTTCAGGCAGAGCACTTCAGATTCAAATGACGACCCTCATCAGCCAAAGTGGGAGGGCTACCTTATTACCTCTGTGCGAGATCCAGTAAAGGAATTAGCAGAAACTAAGGACGCATATGTCTCCTATCTTGTCTCAGCAAAGGTATAATTCTTGATTATTTCACCCTAGGCAATTATCTAACCAAATTGTAGACAAATCTTCCCATTTTTTCTACCCCAAACCCCTCCTCTCGACGTCGCTTTCAGGACTTTGTCTTTTTGAGGGATAATCTCGTCAGGGACTTTCCAGCATGTGTTGTTCCAGCTTTACCTGACAAGCACCGTTTAGGTACGTGCTTCAGTGTTGCCCGTCCACTTCATCTTCTAAGACACCTCTAGAATATATAACTGGCGACAGGTTCAGTCCTGAATTTATGGAGCGTCGGCGTCTAGAGTATGAAGCATCTCAAGTTGACATCTATTCTCCGCTTACAACAATCATATAGACTTCATCGATTCCTACAGCGTCTGTCAAGACATCCAACTCTGCAAAGAAGCACCCTCGTCCGAGCCTTCTTTGAATCCACTGAATGGGTTGGTCAAAAATCTATAGTTGTGGAAACAGTACTGATGTATTATACTTGTAGCATGTGCATATGCATCAACATACTGCCCACCCTCCTGTCAATGATAATTCTACGGGCATCCTTGACAATCTTTCAGACAGTCTCTTAAACGCCTTCTCCCGCCTCAAGAAGCCAGACGAGCGCTTCCTCGTCATGCGCGAGAATTTAGACAAGTTCGAGGAAGGTCTTGTCGCTTCTGAGAGATTGTTTGGGCGCGTTCGAGGTCGAACAAGTGGTAAGTCTTTTTGACCATATTCCTCACAGCGGTTCTGAGGCTAAGGAGATGGCAATCCTGAATCTGGTGAAGACCTTACCGCCGACTATCATGATCTAGCAGTCGCTGTACAAGGCCTTGGCTTTCTTGAAACGGGTATTACGGACCCATTAAACCATTTCTCTAACACCCTACTTGAGTTTTCTGCCTTGCTTCGCCACACCGTGAGCCATTTCCCTGTCATCCCTGTGGACCTTGCTAACTAGTTGTCTAGTCGCAAACAACCATTGATCCTCTTTTGATGCATCTACATTCTCTCCTCACCTATTCGCACGCTAACCGGGCAGTGTTGAAGCTAAGAGATCAAAAGCAGCTGGATTTCGAGGAGCTCTCGGACTACCTCTCAGGTGTTACAACTGATCGAGACCGGCTTGCTGCGATCATCAGTGGCCATGCAGGCAGTAGTGGCCTGGGGTTGGGTGCGTACCTCAAAGACAGAGTCGATGCTATCAGAGGAGCAGACGACGACCGCTCGCGAGTTGAAAAAATGCGCAAGCTCGATGTCAAAATTAAGGAGGTATGAAACTTGGCTTCCTCGCGGACCACAGTTTTGATGTATTTTGACAGCTGCAAGACGCGGTGACCACTGCCCATGAGACATCGGATGCTTTCAATGACGAGACACTACGCGAACAGGTTACGTTCCAGTTTGCCAAGGAGGCAGAGATGAAAGAAATGCTGGGAAATTTAGCTGATGGCCAAATCGAATTCTACAAGGCGGTGCGTATCTCGAAGAACGACCATCGTATTGTGCTGATTACAGAATCGTAGGCCATGGAAGAGTGGGACAGAATTATACCCGTCATACAACGCATTCGTGTGGATGTTTGATATCATATCGCTTTCAATATATGTTCTGAGTATTACGTGTACTTTCTAATCTTCCCATTTATGAAACTTTTCAATTTACCTCGCATATGCCTGGCAGTTGTTTAAGACGACGCGTTATTTCCCTCCGCTGGTTTAGGTTCCACTTCTACATCCGGGGCCCTTTCCTTTCCCTTCTCGTTGCTCGTCTTGTTACTTTCCTCGGCCTTTTTATCGGCGGCAGCCTTGTCTTTTCTTGCCTGTGTTTCTGCTTTTCGCTGCGCCAATCTCTCTGCTTTCTCCTTGATGACTTTTTCAGCAGATTCCTCAACTGCCAGGGAAATCTGATGCGGTATTAGCCCATTTCAGACAGTTGGGTGTGGTTGTATCATACATTGATGACACCTGTATTAACGGCTCGAATCATGTGTAGTTCAGCCTCCTTCTTAACTCCAGGTGTAGTATGTTGCGATACAGCAGGTATCCAAGGTGGAGGATCCTGTCTCTCGTTAAGCAGCTAGCTGGTCTATGTGAAGGTACTCACTTTGTCACTGATGCTTTTCTGGGGTACTTCCCCATCCTTCAGCTCTATTACTATCGTAAAAGATACGTCGTCTAGGCAGGAACATTAAAAGTAAACGGACATTATTCGTGGTACCACGCTTACCACCAAGATACATTTGCCCTATTTGTGCTTCGATTAAGTTGAGCTTTAATATAAACGAGCGAAAGTACTGTGCCAGAGAGCTGAACGTAATTCCATCTTCGACGCTGTAAACAAGTAAACACGACAGAAATTGGCACATTAAGTTAGAAAGCTGAGGCCACCTGGTATCTTTGTTGAAACCCTCCACGTTGATGATCGTGTCGAGGGAGAAAATAAATCTCTCCATGGCTGTCTGTTCTTTGTCTTTGATGACAACCACAACCTTCTCGACTTTTCCCTAAAAAATGAGTGGTTAGCCAACGGAGACATGGAGATTGCCATCATTGAACTTGCATAAATTAATTCCCCTTCAACAGCCTTCACTGCTCCGGTAATGTACTCGTTCAGAGCTGGGTGTCGTGATTGATAGACAGCAGTGTTGTACTTTTTCCGCCGAACGAATATATCTGCAGGGTAGACTTGACGTACATACAAGATGGTATGTATCGCGACCTCGACTGTGCATTCAGTGAGACGTGGAACGGATGATATAGTTAGAGACTGTGCATACTGAATTCCGCAATAGCATGCACAAGCTCTGCGATGGTATGATTACTAAAATCACTCAGTGTTTGAATGGTATGCGTACCGTTATATGACAGTGTATCTTCAGAAGACATCACCGGGTTACAAGGGAGAGTGAGGGATACCTATAAATAGATGCTGCGGCATCATCACGTCGGTACCGATTTTGTGACCAATGCGGGGCGTTAAAAGGGCCGAATTCAAATTAGTCAATGCTGAACAACCCTCTCCTTCCCGTCAACATGGGCGTGTCAACAAAGCAGGGTGGAATTCTAGCCCATAGTTCTGAATCAAAGACTGTATCCACCTCATGGACCCAACGTTGGATTGCCTTGGCTCTCACTGCACTGCTGGCTCTGAAGTTCCATCAACTTGCTTCACCTCTGCTCCAAGAATTTGACTCAATACAGACATTTCCTTTCTTCTCTCGAAACGAGTGTATTCCGCCTTCTCCCAACTTGTTTGCTCTTCATCCTCCTCGGCCTAACGAGAAGCTCATCGAGAAGGCTTCCAAAGAGACTGACGATTGGTTGAGAAAACGTGCTTCACAAGCAGATATTGACAGCATATCAGTTGGTGTCGTAACTCCAGCCGGCATTCTCTTCCAAGGTGGCTATGGAGTTTTGAAAGCCAATGAATCGGTGAGAGAGGGGCCCACACAACCCGTTGACCTTGACACCATATATCGGATTGCAAGTGTCACCAAGATGTTCACAGTTCTAGAAACTCTCATTTTAAGGGAGAAGGGCTGGTTGAACTGGTACAATCTTCTTTTTATTCCCTCCACAGTTGTTCTGATTACGAGTTTTGAACAGGGATGATCCTGTTGATAAATATCTTCCCGATGTCCAACCATTTGCAGGAGGTTGGTCAGACTTGCTGGCAGGTACCACCGATAGTATAGCAGATGAAAAGCCTCGCATCACACTTCGCCAACTCGCTACACACCTAGGAGGTAGATGGTTTGCCTTTTTAAAACCAACGTTTACTTACCTTTATGTTAGGTATTGGTCGAGACTATCCACCGATACCATACCCTGATTGGCCCATACAATCTGATCAAGATCCACAGATTTTACTCCAAGGAAATTACACAGAGATCATCAAGTCCATTTCTCGTTACCCCCTCGTTAACAGCCCGTATCAATACCCCATATACTCCAACACCGGAATGGATATTCTTGGGCTTGCTAATATTGCTGCAAACGCTCAAGCACATCCTGGTTCCGATTCAGAGCCCAAAACACACAGAGATCTCATCAAGAGGGACATCTTTGACCCACTCGGCTTCACTCATAGCTTCTACCAAATGCCTAACAGCAGTTTGCGCAACTATGTTGCAGTTCCTTCTCCTTCTGGAATTGGAATCAATATGACTGATACTGTGTATGATGATGCCTATGAGCCTGCTGGTGGGCAATACAGCTCCATGAGGGACTTGGCTAAATTAATGCGCATGATTCTATCTCCTCGAGATAAGACCCTTCTTTCAAGGAGTACTGTCCGAGAATGGCTGCGTCCGATTCATTCGTGGGGCTTGGGACAGTCTGTTGGGGCTCCATGGGAGATTACCCCGTTCGACGACGTTCAAGTATTCTCCAAAGGTATCTGCTTTTATTCTAAACTACGACCAAAAATATGCGACTAATGTGTTTACTTTCAGGTGGAAACCTTCCTGGTTATCACTCCGAGTTTTCGCTTGTTCCAGAGTACTCCTATGGGGTCATCGTCCTCGTCACCGGGTCGTATGCTGACACAAGCAATATTGTAAACGAGGTCCTCAAACGTTTTCACCGCTCATTCAAGAGTATTCAGGAGGAGGAAATCAAGAGCAAATATGCCGGAAAATGGTACAATGGGGATGACTTTATTGAAATCTCCGTACGCAAGGGTGTGCCTTATGTCCAGAAGGGAGTCATCCAAGGAGAAAACTTCCTAGACACCATGAGTGGATGGATGAGTGATTCTGGCAAGGGTAAAGCAGGTCCATCTGCACTGTGGACCACAGGGAGGGTTGGCGAATTCAGGTATGTGTTTATTTCGATACCCAGATTACCTTTAGTTCATTCTTGGACAGGATAGCAACCGGGCGTCCTGAACTCAACAACAAACGCGGTGCGGGGTGTATGCCATACTGGGTGAGCTTGGATGTAGGCGTTCATTCTCGAGGAGCACCTGTCGATCTGCTGTACTGGAGGCGCGGATTATTACATTACCCTTCCTCAGGGTTGGTTTTCAAGCGAGCTTCCTAACGACTCGGAGTATGATAATTGGATACGATATTCTATATGACAATGTAAGATTATATATGTGTCTGTACGATTTTCTGGATCTATGTTTTGCACTAGTTGGTGCCTTACTCCAATAATTAATTCTATTCAGGCTTGTTCGGATGCGGAAATGTGTTCGACGTTCATTGATGGGCGCTAAAAAATCAGTGATCGGTTACGGGTGTTGACAAGATGGTCTCTGTCACCTTACACGGGCGCTTGAGGGCATGATAATGTTCTTCCCGTGATGCGGCATCATGGCACAATCGCTCTTTATGGAATGAGGGTAAAATGCGTCGAAAATTGAAATAATTGGACGTGTGAGGCTCGGTGGCCGTGTCCATGACTGTGACGTTCCCTTTGTCCATTGTTCTTGTCACAGACCCATTGGCACAATTAAATATGTCGGAGAGGTTGATTATGCGGTCGGAGATTTATTTCGATATCTTTCGTATTCCCCTCCACAATGGATCCCAAATCTGAATATCGAGCTACGCTTTCACGCATCAGAACCGCAGCTGCAGCTGCAGGTGAACGACTCCGGGGCATCCATTTCACAGAAGGCGTCGTAGAAAATGATAATCCTCCTCCTCCCCCTTGCGGCAGTCTTTCAATATTATTCAGGCACCCACAGGAATTATCCGACTTGCTCTCCCAATTGAGTCGGGGAACCCAGAGTTGGCCGATCCATCAATGTCTGATGCGGTGGATTTCGAAGCTCGACGAGACATGCCAAAGGTCGTATGCGCAGATGTCCTATGCCGGTGTCAAGCACGACGTTTTACATCAGCTACTCCAGGTCCATTTCGAAAGGTCTTGCAGAATGGTCGTGTCGAGCACTGAGGGTGCGATAAAACGAGCGAATATAATGTATGTACTTGATGTCCTCCATGGAGCTGGCGTGTATTCATCTTTCATGTAGCTTGCCAAAGTAGTATTACATCACCATCGTCGATTTCAACCATCACTTGTATAAATGACACCAGCCACGAAGATATGAATACCATTAAAAAAGTCCAGATGCCGCCGTATCCAAATGTTGTATTGTACAAATATGTTGTGTCTAAGATTACTATACGTATACATGTTGTTTAAAGGAATAAAAACTAGGGTGAATTGTATACATGGTGATTCGTGGCGTGGTCATGAGATGGGGGGTATTGAGAATGTAAAAAAAAAGTCCATGACTGAATTCTGGTGTACGAAAAAGTGTCGTCTTGAGGAGATAAGATGTCCAAGGAAGCATTCGGGGTTGGAATCCCGAATGTCAACAAGTGGGCTCGAGACAAATGTCATATGCTGGGGGTCAATCTAAGAATAGCAAAAGGAACGTAACATGGTCAGATAAGATTGTTTTATAGGTTGAATGACAGTTTGACGTACAAGTCGTATTTGATAAGGTCGTCCACATTGACGATAGCAGAAGATATAAGTGATCGCGCTTCTACCCATAACCAGACCTGGAAAACATATCAAGACGGAGTTCAAAATGCGGAAAAAATGGGCTGAAATACCTTGAGAAGAGCGCCAAGGTTTGTAGATGGCAGGTTCATTCCGACAGATTCTTGAGTTGCCATCTGACCTCCGAGTTTTCTCAAAATGGGGAGTGCACTGGCAAAGAGGTCAAGATCAGGGTCCAACTGTCGTCCAATACCCTCGAGAAGTAAAATTGAGATGACTGTGTTGATGAAATCGCCCTCCATTTTGACGTGATGCACGCGTACATTCTTTAAAACTTCGGTAAGCAAGTCCGAGATTTTGATTTGGCCAAGAGAGAAGGTTTTTCTCTTGACGCGCAAAACGAGGTGTTGCATCTTGAGGGCGAATGTTTCGGCGTCCAGAGCTAGGTGAGGTAAACGCGAACGGGCGACCATAAGTTGACCAGTTTTGTATCCGTCAAATTCGGCCACTGCTCGAAAGAGGTCAAGAAAGTTTTGGCGGTTGTTGGCGTCGAGGGTGGTAACGAGACCTGCGTCGATGAATACGATTTCGGCGACGTATCCCTGATCATGAAGATATTCGAGTTCATGGTGCCATTCGGTTGGTCTGCCCTGGAGGCCGCGTAGTCGCTCGACTATGGCATCAGAGTCCGAGTAATCAGCGTGAAGGGCGTAATTGGTTTGGCCTAGATTTCCATCACTTTCCTGCTTTGATGAATGGAAAAGACAGTTGTACAAGTTTGCAAGAAGCATGCGAGTGGTTGGAGGTTTACTAAATTTGATCATTATGTTTCCGGGGTGAAGATCTGAATGGACAAAGTTGTCAAGCAGAAGCATGTTCTATTTTCCAAGATCAGCACCAGAATGAGGAGTTAGAGGGGGTTATGATGACTTGCCAGAAAAGCGTCGAGACCAACGGTGGCTACTTGGTCATCAAAAGGACCACCCCCGTTGCGCAAGAAGGATTCTAGAGGAAGGGCGTTCATGTATTCTTCTACGAGAAGTTCCTTGGTAGACCATGGTTTGAGAGGACGGGGGAAACTGACGGGAACCTTTCTAGGAGCAAAGTTGTCCTCGAAAGTAATGAGGTTATCTGCCTCGTGTCGAAGATCCAATTGCTGGTTCATCATGGCTCCAAAGACGGCAACTTCTTCTGGGAGAGATATCCATTGCATGCCAGGTAGACAATTGATTATTTTTGCAAAGAAAGCCATAATGCGTAAATCACGAGCGATGATTTTTGAGACATTTGGATGGAGAACTTTAATTGCAACGGAGGCAGTCGGAACGGATGGTACAGGACTTTTGAGAATGACGGGAGCCAATGAGCCTGCTGGAGATGTTGATATACGTCTTGGGCCCAAATAGGCAGGGGGTATAAGATCTTGATTTAGAGTTGCGCGATATACCTATAGCTGAGATGTTAAGAAGGGGTTCGAAGGGAAGAAATTGAAGAATAAGAACCTGAGCGATAGCACCTGATCCGATTGGTATTGGATCAAATGACTGGAAGACATTTTCAAAGGGGAGTTGGAAGGCAGCCTCTACGATTGCGCGAGTATGGGCGAATGAATGGGGTTTTCCGTGAGAATGAAGAGAACCCAAACGTTCACATAGGAGGGAAGGAAAGAGATCGGCACGGGAGGCAGCCCACTGGGATAACTTGGGTGGTTGTTTTAGAAATAATAATATATATAAAAAAAAGCAAGATTACCTTTATAAAAGTAGGACCAGCTGCTTCCATACGGGATACGAGGAGACCATACCACCAAACGGCACCCCAAGTATCTCCACGAAGACGTTTACTTGGTTTACCGACCAAGATCATGGGAGAAGTTGCTACTACTGGCAGAAACAGAAAGAAGAAGAGGTATAAAAAGCGACGAGCTGTTAGCAAAGGTTCCCATAAGTGTTCCTGTAATATGAGACTGAGAGACCTCGTTGGTTCTGCTGGAGAAAGAATAAGCTGAGTCCTGGTATTAGATGGGATCAAAGCAGGTGAATTTAAAGGAAACTGTTGTTTTTGTTTCCATGGTTGGTGATAAATAACAATACCAGCTGGAACTGACCAGAGGACATGTCGTCTAGCCAGTCTTAGCAATAACATAGTAAGTAGTAGAGAAAAAAAAAGAAATAAATAATGACGTCAAATAAATTAAAAGATATTGTTGTTGTGTGTTGTGTTTATCTTTTCTTGTTCCTTTCTTTCTTCCATCCAATCCAAATTGTGAGTCTGCTGGCTGTCCTTAAGCCAAACGTCAATGGCTTTCGCCTTTGTCACTCTTGTATCCTCGGATTCTTATCTTCCAGGTGCTTTGGCTCAGGTCGCCGCCCTCAAAGAGCTTCATCCCACAAACCATGACTGCCAAACTCTCTGTCTGGTCACCCCAGAGTCTCTGGACGTCGCAACTATAAAGGCTCTTAGAAAGGCTTTTAATTTGGTTGTAGGCGTTGAGATTTTAGAACAAGAGAACAACACAAATCTCGCCCTTTTAGGTGATTATTTTTTTCATACTCGCTCATTCTACATCCATTCGACGCGTTTCCTTTTAGGTCGCCCTGATCTTACCACTGTCCTTACAAAGTTGCACGTATTCCGTCTTGTTCAGTTTCAAAAGATTATATTTCTTGACGCGGATGTTCTGCCAATTCGCCCACTCGACCACTTGTTCAACCTCCCTCACGAATTCGCTGCAGTTCCAGACGTAGGCTGGCCAGATATTTTTAACTCTGGCGTTTTGGTCCTCACCCCTGGTAATGAAAAGTTTGACCAGCTATACACACTCATGAAATCCTCTCCTTCATGGGACGGCGGTGATCAGGGAATTCTCAATGAATGGCGTGGCTCAAACTGGCACAGGCTTAGCTTTACCTACAATACAACTCCCACAGCCGCTTATACGTGCGTTTCCTTCTTGATTTTTCTCTCCACTATCTTTACGGCATAAACTAATATCTTTTTTTCACAGCTATGCTCCTGCTTACGAGCGCTATGGCCCACAAATTTCTGCCATTCATTTCATTGGTCAAGATAAACCCTGGAATTCAATTCCACATCGCGCCCCCTTTTCGTCTTCTCGTAAACCCCTTGATTCCCTTCCTTCCCAACAAAGGGCTTATGACTATCAGAATTTGTTGGACCGTTGGTTTGACGTTTACGATCGCAACTACCGCTCTCACTCCGTCCCGCCTCGACATACTTTTCAAGTCAAGCGCTATTCTCCCGCCTGGGAACAAAACCCTGCCAACATCCAATCATCCTCATCCTCCAAGGTTCTGGACCTTGACATTCTCAAACAGTCGGCCATTCAGGGTATTAACGCTGCCTTGCACCCAGTATCCCTTCCGGGTGAGGCCGTCTATACCACCCTCCCATTGGAAGGTCGCATAGACTTGATGCGACCTAGGAAGCCTGAACCCAAATCCGATCATCCTCCACAGGACATGCCCCAAATATCAGCCACTCCAATTCACGAACTTGATGATTCCGACAAGCTACCCGCAGAACCCTTTGCATATGATGAGATCCTTTCAACCCCAATATCACGGCCCACACTTCTCGAGGAAAATAGAGCTTATTGGGAGACACTCCCGACACCGGGTCCGCATGAAATACCCCCTAGTCCACAATTGCCTCCGATTTCTCTACCTCCGACACCTAGCTTTCTCTTTCCGCAGACAACCCCTGATTTTTATGCCTCTGAGAGCGAATCCGAAAACCTCCTTTTATCCCATCCCTCACCTGGCCACCGTCGATCACCTTCACAGAGGTCGGAGCCTCATTCTCATCATTCTCATCATCATCACCGCGAGCGTAGGCCGAGCCTTCACCACTACCCACCTCATCATCGTCCTGATCCTCCGCCTCGTCCTACATCCCCTCCCGTTATATCTTGGAATCCAGCCCTAGAACCGCCTCCCAACGTTGTTCCAAATCGGAATAATTTTCCAACGGATACCTACTTTCCAAACGTATGGGACCAAACATTATCCCCCTACAGGGATAGCCACAATGATTTTTCTCGGAAGCAGTCTGCGACTCGCACCTTCTTTCAACCGCCACCACCCACGGTCATTCCAGAATCCCTCGTCCAACAGGGTCATTATCGTAGCGTCACTGGCACTTCCAACACGGGCGATACACCAAGTCCAGATCCTAGCAAGGTTAAAACCGTCTTTCCATGGGAGACACAACCTCGGGCAGCACCGGCTCGCGTTTTCCCTGATTCAGACGCCCCTTCCTCTACTTTATTCTTGAGCCCAAGCAGCCAGAGCCAAACATCATTCACCACACCGAGCACACCAGAAACAAAACTTCCACCCCGCTTGGGGCCCTTATCGCCGCTGCAAGGACTTCCCTCCACCCTGAGTTTTGCCAATGCTTGGGACACAGTACCTAGTATTCAGAAATACGCCTCTAAACTGGTCAAGCCAGCCACACCTGTACCCGTTTTAGCACCGGCATTTGATGAAGTACAGCATCGCAGGACACCCAAGAAATCTCGCGATGACTATTTGGAGCTCAGCAGCAGGGATGGCGACAATGAAGACAATGCAGACGATGAAGATGACGGTGAACCAGTGGTCACCAGATGGGACGACGATGACACTAGCAAGCAACCTCCCGTTTCGAGGTCTCGTAGCAATTCGACCCATTCATCGGGGTCCGGGATCAAGTCGACAAAGAAAGAGTACAAGCACCGCGCGGTACAGACGATTTCGACAGAACGAAGGAGTCGGTCTATTCAGGTAGAGCCTCCAAAACATGATAAACATTTCAAGAAGGCTCCAACATCCAGTAAAAAGCAATGGATTGCTTCTCCCTCGGTCCCTCATATCACCAAGGACGTGGGCATAGGTGACTACGATTTGTCCTCCAATGCTGCTGTCCATCATCAGCGTCGCAAGTCGGGCTCCATTTCTTCCTCTGTTGTGTCTTCTCCGATCCGTTCGCCTCGTGAATTTATAGCACCGGCAAATTCAACCCACAGGCCACTACCCCGGCCTTCAGCAAGTCGTCCCAAGGTTCGTACTGTATCGGCAAGTTCTACGGGAACTGTTACGCCGGCTAGCAGTGCATACCGCACTTCAATGACGCGACCCTCTCCTGCAGCCAGCCGTCGTCCTTCGAATGACTCATCCCTTGGATCTCCTCCTTCATCATTGGGCCCTGTATCCCCTGCCGAAAGCCATCCCATTGCACCACCTGTTAGAAAAGGTGGCAGGGTCTGGGATCCTGCAAGAGGGGTTGAAGCTTTTAAACGTAGTTCTGAAGAGGTTCTCGCACGTTTCTTGAGGATGGGTTCCTGGGAAGAAGAGGCTCCTTAATCAGTCATCATTGAGGACAACATGGACATTTTGTTGATTTTTTATTACATTTCGTTCTATTACACCATTTCTTATCACCCCTTGATTTGTTCATTTACATTGTCTAGTCATCCACGCCTTGGCTTTTATATTTTTATGCAACCTCCACTACATACCCTCCAGCGTACACCCATTCAAGATTCCCGTTCTCTAGCAGCACATCATTGGTCCACCATCATTTAGTGACATATGTACATTGAACCCCTCTTGTTGTTGATGTAGCCCATTACAATTCAATGTACCCTTCTGAACTATTCTACTTGCATCGACGACTGGAGCACCATCCTAATCCCACTACGTCATCGTGCGGGTGATGTCATCAGCGCCAATGAGTTAGACAGTATATAATGTCGAGCACTGGTCAACCAAGAAATGCAACCAACTTTGTAACGAATTCCAAGAAACATGTCTTCTACTAAGAACTTTGACTCTGCTCCTCAGTATGTGATTGATATGTTTGTTTACATACGCCGACTAAAGCTTAGCCCCTAATTAGGCACTCCGCCGTTGAAACCACAGCCGCCCAAGCAACAGCCGAAGCACCCAACCTTCGGATTGCACAGGAAATCAAATACAATGCTGAAGAAGAGCAAAATGTGGCCGGACAGGCTGCACGCATAGCCCAGGTGTGTTTGTATTGTTTTCCCTTTGTGTATCCAACGCCCGCATCGGTGCTGACTCCATCCCTTTCATTAGGGGCTTGGCAAGGACTACACGGGCGAAGTCTCCACCGATCAGACTGTGGCCGCGCATGAGGCCAAGCTGCAGGCTGAACGCAAAGCCCTCGACGCTGTTGAAGAAGGCAAGCGGGACGTCGACCAAGCCAAGACTGCTGCTTCGGGATACATGGAAGTCGCAAAGGAATATGTGAATAGTGCTATCGAAACTGCTCAGGTAAGAATATTGATTTTTTTATCATGAAAAATGTCGCCTCATGAGTTTCCTGCAGCATTACCTACCAACTGCTATTGGTGGTAAGCCCACTCAGGCCGACACCACTGGAAGCTCTGTGCACCCTTCTTCCGGAACCGGTCATGGGGTTGTCGATAGCGTTCGAGAAACCGCTTCCGCGGCATATACCACTGCAGTCGAAACTGTTCAACCTGTCGTCGAGAAGGTCAAGAGCTCTGCTGAAGGTGCTCTCGGCGCAACTGGATTGCAAGGCAAGAATGTGGCGGATCGTACACACGACTCGAACGTCTCGACTGGCCTCGGATCAAAGGACGCCGCTTCGACTGCTCCTCTGCAAAGTGGTGATAAAGTTGTAAAGGGACCTTATGCTGAAGGCGTTCCTTCACATGAGATTGGCACCAACGCACCTACTACTCGTAACTAATTTGATTCTTGAACTGTTACTGTACCTTACTCAGTGTACTAATACCTCGATACTGTATTTCTATATTCCAAATCCTCTTTTGGTGTATTTATGGCAGCGTGAATTCAATCTATATACTCAATGCATAGCCTCGAACGATGAAAACGAATAGAATCAAGTTAAAGCACGTGGACGGTGTAAACAGAGGAGAAGAAACCCAATAAATAGGGGTTGTCATTCAAGCTGTCTCCAACCATCATCTAACACAATGGTCAGTTATCGCGCAATCGATGAGACGGGACAATATCTAAAACATAAATTCACCAGGATACTTTTATTAATATCGCTAAGCAAGGCTACAGTGCCTATCAAGACTCCCAGAGTGAGCATTCTTTTGCGATCATCCAGCCGTTCTCGATGCGTTATCTCATCTTGATCGCTTGCTGATTTGATCTATAGAGGACGTCTCGAAGACAGGGGGTGAAGAGTACAACTCTCCTCACCACTCTGGACACAACAGTGCTACTCGCCCCGATAGTATGTCTAATCTAACGATCTTGATAAACCCCAGCAGTTTCTCATTGACTTGTAGTTGATGATTCTGAGGCTATTCGCAATGCGAAGGCTCACAGCTCTCAGCAAGATACTTCGCTCTTCGAAACTGCACTCGGTTTTCTTAATAGCAACAAGGTAAGTGGTTTTGCTGCCGATAGCGGTCTTCTTATGTTTCTCGATTCTTGTAGTCTAAGCATGAAGAGCCTCTCGACGAAGATGATGTAACGAGGGCTCATCACAAGGCTTATAATGAAGGCAATACGAGCGGTCTCAGCGCCAATGCTCTTGGTGGTGCTGCAGCTCTCCAGGTTAGCCTATGACTTGATTACGAGCCGTTTATTCACCCAAATGGGCTTGCAGGTTTTGAAGCAATTCACATCTGGGAGCGGTTCCTCAAGCAGAGGCGGTTCCTCCCAAACACAGTTGATCAGTCTTGCCATGGCTGAAGCAACCAAATTATTCGACAAATCTGGCGGCAATGCTTCTGGGAATAAACAAGATGCTGTTAATGGTGCTGCTATGACCGTGATGAAACTTTTGGTTCAATCCAAGTTTGGTGGAGGGACGACAGGAGGGAGTGATTCCGGAGGGCTCGGTGGTTTATTGAATCTTGTAAGATACTGCTGCTCGTCACTGTTCTAGAGGGATGTTCTGACCATAGTTTATCAGGCAAGACATTTCAAATAACGTTCACTGGTATGGCAAATAACTACTATATATTATCGGTACAATAATTATGACATGAGCATGAGTGTGGTGCAAATGGAGTTGGTTCAACTTGGTTTTACTGTAAAAGTACTTGAACTGTCAGTGTTTCCATTTCATACCAATAAGCCCCATCCATTTTCAGGCGCATAACATCAGGGTTTTTTGATTCGAATATCCTATGTACGAGTCAAGTGTAAGTACTAGTCTGCGAGATAGTCCACCAGACAGGAAGAGAGCTGGGAGGTTATGTATCATTGTACCTATGTTGCCGATCGATTTTGGGGCTCCAGTAGACTGATAGGGCCATCATATCCACCAAAATACATCGAAGGGCCTATAGCCTAAGTGTATGGCTGTAAATTGTGAATCGCGCCGCCAATGCGTTTGCTTGGCAAGGCGAACTGGCTTGTAAACAAAGGTAAATACAGGCCATTGTCCTTTCATAAACATCCCACATTCTCGCTTTCTCCTCCAACTCTTATTCTTTCCCCATCTACGATCTCCATGAGTTTACTGCGACAGAAACTACTCGAGGCGGAAGAAGCGTTTCTTCTCGCTGTCTCTCAAGGACCTGAGGCATTGGTGGACTTTGGTCATTCATGGTCAGAGTTGCAGATGTCTTTGGAAATCGCCATGGAAGGTGGCACTGTCGAGGATGAAGTTGTCCACCTGGCACATCATGTGTTCACTGCTATTGAGGTCCTAGCTGCGCGGTTTTTGGAACTCGAAGAAGATATTGAAACGTTTACTGAAATCAGACAAGCTGAAATTAGCAACATGATTTCTGACCTCAGTCTTGAAGATGGACTATCGCAAACAGGTAAGCCAATGGCACTATTCACTTTCCACACAAGCTTTATGATCTTCAGGCAGGCGCCAATCGATTGATTCGAGCAATCGTGCATCCAACCCTCCGTATCTAGTAGAGGTACACAAGTGGTTGATGAACAACCTCCATAACCCGTACCCCAACAAACAGCAAAAGAAGTTGCTTGCTGAGTCCACCTCATCGTCCGTCAAAGATATCGAATCATGGTTTATCAGCGCTCGTAAACAAATTGGGTGGACGCGTCTTTGTGCTGAATCCTTCAATAACAAAAGAGCTGCCATCGTTCGCGCTGCTACATGTTATTTCGCCTCACAATCGCAAGGTGATGATGGAGCCTCATCTTCAGCATATCACAGCGATTTCTTTTGCATTCAACGGCACGCCGAGGAGCTGATTGGTTCGATGGGGACCACTTTCGTGTCACCTTCCCCGTCCTCAATTATTAATGGATATCCATCTCCTGTCCACTCTCCCAAGACACCTCGACAATCGTCACTTCCTGCAGTAAATGATGTTCGCATTCCAAGGAAGCGACATGCTTCTTCCATATCAACCGACCACGATTCCCCAGGGCCAAATAAAAGATCCAGGTGTGTCAATGAAAACGTATGCTATCTTGACGGAAGTATTGACTATAAAATTAAGGTTGTCGTATGCGGCCTGTTCCTCACCAGTGGAAACGTATTTACCCACCCCTGCTGCATCCCCCAGTGCCAGTGCTAGTTCAAGTGCTCTTCCGCTCGAATCGCCCGGGGTTCAAAAGCGCAAGCGGTCTGGCAATGATGACGAGCAGACCGCCAAGCGCCCTTGCTTGGGATTCTCTAACGCCACGCTATCTTCTAGTCTTGCCAATGAAGGTGTTCTTCACCTTCCATGGTGTAGTGACAATGCACTTGAACTTCAGGATACATTCCCACCGTTGGTGACAACTGACGATGACTGTGCCGGCCAAGATGCCAGGCTCGACATTTATCAATACTCGTTTTCGCCATCACTATCTGATCTATGTTTGGAGGAACTGTCATCTCCAACATATGGTATGTGTCTACAGTCGTAGTATAATAATCCCTCCTCACATTTAATTTTTAGAACCAGGTCGTAACGCCTTGGATCCTTTGTCGCCATCAGACAACCATGCAGTCAATATCCACAGTCTGTTATTCGATGAGGACCCATGGTTAAACTTTGCGGGTATGTCTTGCCTGGTTTATGTTATTTGATTTACGATGGTTAACGTCGGAGTTAGGCCAACCGTATATTCCAGATCTTAATCCACTGTTTCAACATTCAACCTCCGATTATTCAATATCCATCAGCAATTCCGAAGGATTCATTGTGGAACCCCAAACTTCAACACAATCAACCAACTTCCAATGGGCCGATATAACCAATGCCGCCATATTTCCTCCCGCGGCTTGCAGTAGAGCAACATCCACCTTGGACTGCAACATTCATGACTTCAGCAAATTTATCTCCCCTTGCACCGTCTAGGGTGTCTTTCCATATGGCAGGCATACTTTCTTACAAGAGTCTGAACTTCAGAGAATCCATCATCCGTTTCACACATCCATGTCCATATGCATCAATATCAATATTTATAATATATATATGTACCCGTTCCCCCCAACAATATTCTGCTCAAGCAGTTTTTTCATGACTATATACAGGAGTGAAATAAAAAATATCATTTTCCAAATTCTGCTTGTTGACCTCAATTGCAATTCGAACGTATGACCATACTTCAGTACGTACAGTGCTCGGCCCTCACAATAAATCACCAAAATAACACCAAGCAAAGGGCACCGAACTGCTCTGGTTCAGGAGTCTAGTCCAGCCTGTCCAGGACCTTCAGTCTTTTGAGAACAATGGACTTATTTGTCCTTGATTGGTTTCTAGGCTCAACTACCCCTCGTCCAGGCAGCGGCAATGCACTCTCCCTTTATCCAGTAGCCTCGCCCTCTTCCTCCAGTATATCTCATTTACAATATGTCGCGATCCACAGTGGACCGGGAAAGACTGAAAAGCATAGTCGCCTTAACCAAGCGGATCCAGCAAAAGGTTTCTCGCCCTCTCCGCAGTAACCCCAGCCCATTTCCCGATATTCCTCCTCTGCAATTAACCTCAATAATCGGAGAATTCAAGGCAAAGTTGTTGAAGAACTCCTTGCAACCTCAAATATACCAACTGGCACTCAACAAAATCTATGAACTGGACTCTGTGTATCAGAGAACATATCTTGAGATCTGCCAAAAGTTATGGCGACACGACCTTGTCGATCAGAAGGTCTCTTTGGAACAACTTCGCAAAATACAATCGTTATTCGAACGTTTGTTCGAGACCAAGGACATACCTTTGTTACTTCGAAGCATACTAGACGCCAATTCTTCCCACTATGCGCAATTGTCAAGTAGCAACAAGGAGGAGCGCAGAGCCTTCAATCATGTGAGCCTCCTCGACCACATCATTTATCCATATATTTTTTTCTGATAAAAGTGAAGGAATCTACTCCGATTTTGGAAAACTATTTTGTTCAGAATCCATATCCTTCATCCGCTGACCGCCTTATCCTGGCACGCGAGGCGAAAATGTCGCTCCGCCAGATTGATGTTTGGGTAAGTCTTTCTGCTTGATTACCTTGGATAATGCTCATGAAATGGTCAATGACGTTACCTAGTTTCAAAATCACCGCGCCCGAGCAAGGCGGGAGGGAAAAACAATGCAACGCACTATCAAATCTATTTTGTCAGGAAATTCACCAAAAAGCGGGAATGTAGATCTGATAGAATCTTGCGTTCATCGCGATTCTACTCTGGAAAGTCGAAACGCTGTCACTGAAAGCCCAACGATAACATTCCCGCACACCGTAGATTCAAATGAGACATGCACCCTCGACATATCGAGGACACCTTCGCACGCATTTCCTACCAAATATCCTCCAAATAACATTGAAAATCCTTTCCCGTGTGATGGTGGTCGTTTCAATTTCCCTCCTCCTCCCTGGTATCGAACGCCAGCTTGCCAAACGCCTCGTGCCACTCAGGTGTCGCACTCTGACATGGAGGCATTGGTAGCCAATTTTGCGGATTTGACCATCCATAAATCGCCATCTCATTCAAGGAAAGCTCGTTCGGCATCTCCCGCGTCAACTGAATCATCCAGCGTAGTCCCTTGGCATCTTGCGATCACTGGAGTCCTGTGTCCTGCACCTCTTCCGGCCCTCATAACACAAACCACCACCCCTGCACAATCTTGTCTACGAAGCATTAAGCCGCCTCACTCACAGCGAGTACCTCAGCACCGAAAGCAGGGCTTTTTGTCATGGGCGAACTCAACACAATCATTGAAAACTGCTTCCCATTCTCCGCCCTTACCCTCGATTCCACGTCGATCCGTCTCGTCCTTATCAACAACTGCTCCTCTTGCCATAACCCCTCCAGCTTCTCCACCATTGTCGTCATCGCTAGATGTTGCGCAGAATGTTGGGAGTCTGTTGAGCAACGTGGACAGGACTATTAACAGTTTTTTTGAATTAAACACATATACCCCATCTCTTTCTGATTTTATGAAGCATTTTTCCCCTTCTGTTGATAATTTGTTTTCAAGTTTTTCATTTCCTCTAGAAGGGTATTAATGTCTTGAACCGACTTCTAGGTCATTTATATATATAAACTACCTTATTATTATCTTATTATCAGCACTTAATTCTTTGCATACAAAGCAACATGTATAACTTACTGACGATCTTATCTGCTGTATTGATTCTACCAATTGATGTACATAAATGTAACATGTATATGATACTATTAGGATAAAAAACCAAGAACCCTGTTCCTTCGGCTGCTAGGCGGCTGGCCCAGAATACACCATCAAAACCTAAATCAAGTCAGTTCAATGTTATGTTGGGACTTCTCCATTAATGACGCCCAGATTGTCCAACTTCATCTTCAATCTTCCAATGTCCAACTTCCCTCATTGCCCGTTTATCTCCTTCCGCCAACTCAGGTGCATCAAGCAAGGTGCTGACCATCACCCATGGATCTCTACCACCTCCGTACTGTAGAACCTGATGTTTGTACTTGCTACCTAGTGTACGGTCCAGGGGCTTTGATCTGAAGACTTTGTTCCAGACCCGTGACGCAATAGCCCTGTCGAGGAGGTATGAATAATATGTCGCACCATACCCAAAAAGATGGCCAAATTGTGTTTGAAAGGAGGTGCCTTGAACGTGAGGGATTAACCCTCGTGTGTTGTGCAACTGAGCTAACTCATCTGTTGAGTTAAAGCAGGGGTGTAGCACATTCACAGAATGATATGATTGGTCCAATACAGCGAGCAGGATTTGAGAATAGGTATCAATTGCATGACATGGGTCGCTGTGGACATTTCCTAAGCGCCGCGGGGCATTCGAGCCTTCCGAGTCGAATAGGGAGAGCACGTCCGGAGAATTCAAGAAGTGTTCCATAAGGATTGAAGGGAGTTCAACAAAGTCGGTTGCGCAACGGGTACCAGCTACGTTTTGGTATTCTGTTCGACCTATCATTGCTATTCAGACGTATGAGATACTGAGAGCAAAGAAAATAGAACGAAACTTACAGTGCATCGCATGGCCCATTTCGTGGAACAGTGTCAGAACTTCATGCCACTCCAGAATTGTCGGTCCAGATGAAATTGTTGGCCTCGCGAATTCACATAGCAGTACGACCAATGGCAACTGGAAGACGCCATCTTGGTTTGGGAGACGATGTCGTTTCACAGAATCAAACTTGGTATACTCCTCGATGTAAGGCTCCGCTCCTTCCTGACTTCCATCATGAACTTCATCGTCGTCATCGGTCCTCCTCGAGCATCTTACGGTATAATGTGCCGCACCGCTAGCTTTGCCTCGCCTCGCAAACAAATCCGCGTAGATCCACCCAATAACACCAAGATCTTCGTCCACAACTTCTAGTTTGTGAACATCAGAATGCCAGACTTCGCCTGACAATGAACCTGCTGGTCTAAGAGATATACCATATAGATGCTGAAATAATCGAGATAGTCCCATGAATACAGTACCGAGAGTTAAAGGAGGGAGGGGTATAGGTGGCGCTGGTGGTTCAGGGGGACAATAGAAATCTCTATCCCATGCCTGAATTACGGGTAACGATTGTAGTCCATGATGTGCTTGTTTCCGTTGACTGAGGGTGTGTAGTGCGCGTCGGGCAAAAGGTCGCGTGTGGCTCAGAAGAGCGTCTAAGAAATTATCCACATTTTCTGTATAAAGCAATTAGTCTAGGCGAACACGTTGGGCAAAATACGGATACGTACCCGGCGTCTTGGCCATTTTATCATCTAACGTCATATGTGCAAAACTCTCTTTCCCCACTAATCTAGCAAGCTCTGCTCGTTTCCTCAGGAGAGTTTCCAAGACTTCTATTTGCTCAGGAGTACTCGAGTTGGCGGCAATGTATACTCTCCTGCGGGGCTCTTCGGAAGGAGCAGAGCGCATAATCATGTGGGCTTGCAACGATCCAGGATAAACATGTAGGTCGCGCTTGGTGAAGTGCGCTTGGAGCTGTAGACGCACGCCCATACCCTTGTCCTTGAGCCCTGCCAGCTCAGACGCATTTATCGAAGCTGGAGGTCGGGGTGCATTGGTTCCTTCGAGGAATTTTCTTCCAAGTACGAGGATGTCTGTGGAGAGGGAAACGAACTTGCTTCGTTCCGCTGGCGGCAGGTCTATCCCTGATTTCTCAAAGTCGCGCCAAAAAATAAGGGCAGTTTGATGTGCCTCGGGGCTTAGTGTTTTGACAATAGAGGGATCCGATAAAACAGCTTTGAGAACCTATATAGTGAATGTATTGAATGAATTATTGTGTGAGGAAGATAGCCGGATAACACACACCTCATAAAGACCAACATGGGTATTCAGCACGTTCATGAACTCGCATAGGACTTCGTAGGCCTTGTTGGCAGCGTCGACCCACATTCTTTCGGGATGAGCATTGCGTACGAGCTCGGCCAAGTCGATGACACCGCAAAGCATATCACTGAGTCTGTCGAGATTCTTCACGACTTTCAACAGCTCACTACGAGACTCGCGTGCTCGTAGGATACGGTCTGTAAGGAGCTGAGCACGAACAAGTGTTGCATTGGCGAGTGAGATTAATGCTGCTGGATGGGTAAGTGAAGAATGTCCAAAAAGCCCAGTCGTCGATAAAGGAGATGATCGAAAGGTAGACTTTGGTTGATCGAAAAGGGCAATCAAAGCCTTGTCGTCTACAGAAGCAGGAATTTGTTGGTGAACTTGAGTCGCAAGGTGCCTGAGTGAGGAATCATGCTGAGCGTTAAGACAGCCACGAAAATGAAAGAGGGACTGAGTGGACCGCTGCCTCAGAACCTTTGAAGCAGAACGAGCGAGCATAAAAGATTTGAAATGAAAACAAACCTCGGTTAGCAGTCTTCAAGTAAATATTGGAGAGTCGCAACGCCTGCGAGCTTTGATGGCTGATGACTAAGC